>VUJU01002273.1:0-39586 GCA_009835225.1 Aphis craccivora
AAACCTATAGAAACAAACTTTGGACTAGATTTAACGATGGTTTACGTATATGAATACGAAAGTCACATTTGGAAAGAAAATAACCAAATACATCACAAAATCACGATGCCAAAACGAGCGATTGCGACGTACGATATACTCGCGTATTAAATACGCACATAATCATTATTAGCGGACGATTCGGAGCCAACAAATCGCAAGTACAATACGCGCATGCATATCGTATATAGTATACAGGTATATAATATAATGTACGGTCGATGCACGAGACCGATTTGCGGTTTTATTACCCGCGCGCCGACAATATATTATAATATACTATATACAGTAAGCCACCGCCGCCGCCTCTCTCGATCACCTATAAGCTCAGTATAAATATATTTATATATATATATATATTTAAATTATGTGTGTGTGTGTGTGTGTCTATACTCACTATCCGATATCCCCGAAGGTGTTGTGTATGCCGTACAGGAGACTACGGGCGCGTGTGTGTACGAGGAAAAAACACGGCTATAAAAAAAAAAAATCAAAACACTCACGACCTTATAACTCATGCAGATAACGACGCACACAAACGGCTATATGTGCTATTATAAAAAAAAAAAAAAAAACTTAAAAAAATCTAACGCTTATACCGGCTTTCACACCTCGACAGTGGGCCACGCCCGCGCAACGGACAACAACAAATTGCCGGCCAGAATACAATATTATATAAAATATTCTTCGGCGGCGATGGGTCCGGGCGTATCGCGTATATAATGTTATTATTATTATATACATAAATACGTCTCAGCAGCCTCGTGTTTACCTTACAGGTATATATAATATTATTATTATTACGTTGCCGAGCTTATACGGACCGACGATGTTCGACGACCGACGTGTACGGGGGGGTGCACGACTTTTGAGCGCGCGCGAGGCTCGTGTGTAACGGTGCTGCCCTGTGAGAAATCGGTCGGTCGAAAGTAGCCGCCGCCGCAATAAACAATAAATCTGCCGGCCGATCGCGAAGATTTTCGATTCGTTGACGTCTGAAGAATGCATTGACAATCGAATATTGTTACAATACGTACGATGAACTTCAAATATATATTATAATATTATAGGTACTCATATATTATGTTGTTTCTAAAAAAACTCAAGAGTCAAGGAACACTGTGTTCATTTCAAAGCAACATCCTCCAACAAAATGAAGTAAAATATATTATTATTATTGTTATTAGAAACTAACTTTTTTTTAAATAATTTTTAAACGATTAGTTGTCTGCAGAACTCCAGTAAGATATTCGTGTAATTCACGTGTATGAAGAATTATTTTTACTTAGGTATTTGTCTGTTAATATATTTTATGTAAGTATAATTTATGTAATACGTTATAATATGTTATTACGTATGTACGCAATATCTGTTACACGTTGGCATACATATCGACCGTCTTTGAATGTATTTGATAAAAAGAAAAGAAAAATATATACTTTATCGTATATATATATATATATATATGTATAGTGTGGGCAAAACTATACGGGAAAAAAAATACTTGACTTTCCGTGTCTAATTTTCTTATTATTTTTACAACCACCGCACGTCATCGAAAACAACAATATATATCGACGTAGAAAAAAAATACTAAGATGTAAATAAAGTATTCATCCCACAAAAGAATTTTATATTTTAATATGGAATAATCATTGTTGTTATGCTGCCGCACCGCCGCCGTCACTGCCACCGCGATACAAAACAGTTTGTTTATGTGTATTATAATAATAATATTAATATATAAAGTATTCCGGACGACAAGAACCAATTAAGAACGGGTTGGGAATCGTGATAGAGTCACGTGGAAATCTTTGGATTTCTCTACTTATTAAGACAGAATGTATATAGATAAAAAAAAAAAAAATGAAACAGAATTACACGTAACACACCGCGCGTCTTATGTACCATATATAGTTATATTCTTTTTTTTACAAAGGAGTAATGAATTATAATGTAAGTACTCCCCGCCCAGGGGATCCGATCTCGCGAACGACGACGATACTACGACGGAGAGTGTCCACCGTCGATAATAGGGCGCGATAGTCTCCGCAAGTCCGCAAACGTTTCACAAATTTCGAATACTGCCGTTTAAACACGAGCACATACAATGCGTCAATATATCGTGTGTGTGTGTGTGTCTTACGCGGACCGGGAAACGCGTATTACATTCAAATATTCTCGACTCAACACAAGTGCAGGTACTCCGTGTGCAGCACTATTATATATCGGCGTCGACGTATTTTTTCTATTTTCTTTCACTCTCGTCCGAGTGGACGTAATTTATCCCGCACCTTTACAACACTGCACACATAGGTAGTATACGCGCACGTATATTATAATATAAGTAGGCTATTGTGCGCACGCCGCCGATTGCCGGCGTAAAAACACCGGCACAAACGACACCATAAATAATTGTTCGTGTGTGCAATATCCAACCTACGGGGTCCGTGCTTTTAAAGCGATAGTGAAAGACACACGCCGCGACTGCACCGGCCACTACTGCCCGAAGATACGATCGCACGAGTTTCCACCAAATCGCGCACTGCGCCCGTCGTCCGTACGGAATAACATCGTCGTGGCGGTGCAATGCTGTTTACACGCGTTTAGATTTCGCACGATAACGCCGACCCACTGCAGCCGTACCGTATATACCTGCTGTAGCTATTAAACGATAAACAATATAATATGTATAAGTGTTATAGGTGTGGATCTATAACGAAGTCTATACGCCTAGCTAACTATATTATAATATGATATGGTCCGTCGTCACCAGGCCTTCGGTCGGTCTCGTCTCGGGTCGGATTTTCGACTTTAGCCCATTGATACACATTCCGCAGCGACGTCCTTGATATTGGCCGTCGTGATTCCCCGCGCGCGAATGACATACCATCAAAACAACTAAAACGGCGTCCGATGACGCGTTTTCGTGTGCATTTATGCGCTACACCATGGACGGCTGGCCAAGCGCGTCGTCGTCGTCGTCGTCGTCGCGTTGGGGTCATACCGTTGTCCGTCGTCATCGATCGCTTCTGGTCAGACTGAAAGCGAAATCGCGCGCCCAAAACACATACATACACACATACAGCTGACTGTCGGTATGAATGAGTGAAGTCCACCCCTCCCCCCCTCTACTACTGCTGCGTCGTCAGCACGTCGAGCAAGACGGTTTTTGCTCTTTACTCGTGCGCATCAGAGCGTTCCAGCAGAACAAGTAGACCAAACTTGGATATGGGTCAAAGAGCAGCCTACTCGATTGGATCTCGCGCCGAATCGTAAAGCGTGCGGACTGCACTACCGTAGTTTTGCGCGTTTACACGAGTTTAATGCGACTCGAGACGACACCGCTACGATATTAAGACGATCATCGACAAAAGACGGATGTACATCTGATTTTAAGCTTCCTATCGTATTTATGTATAGTGTGTAATAATAAGGAGCTTATATCGTAGCTAAACTCGGGCTAGCGCGTATATGTGTGTGTGTGTGTGTGTGTAGACGAGCGGTAAAGGATGTCAGACCAGTTAAGACGGTGCGGTTACACAATGAAACCGTATTCAAGGCCGTTCCCATACTACGACTATTATGATTAAAAATATCACGTTGAAAAGGGAACGACTGTCCAAAAACGACTTTCGGTAAATTGTAGAAGAAAAATAGTGTTGGTGTATGTGTGTGTGTGTGTGTCTGTGAAAAAATAATAATAAAACCGATTTTGTAGCGTTCGCATCGCCGCCGTGTTTACGCGCCTACTATCGTCACCGACGGTTCGAGAAGAACTCCCACGCCTAAACACGTATAACATATACAGTACTCGTGTATGAAGTGTATAAAATGCAAAATACGTGAAAAAAGTGAAAAACCTGATGCCAGTTTATCGCGTGATCGTTGCGTTGTATTGCGGAAATCGGCCATATCCTCTTTGCGGACGCGTTTGCTCGGGTGCTCGTTGTAAATAATAACTAAATGACGTTCGTGCGTTCGAGAAGTCCGATAAATATCGGTGAAAACGCGGGAGAAAATTCATTCAAAACATAACTGTTGAAGAGTATTATTTTAAACACTCCACGCCGTCGAGATATGCAATGGTTTGCAAACTACCTATATATACATATGGATTTTGAATATTATAATATATATATATATAATACGTGTTTACTAACACGCACGGGAAGTTCGTATACACCGACTATGTTGATAATACGTATAATATATATATACATACTATGCGTGTGACTCCGGTGGTATCGCCTGGCTAAAAACGCATAAAAATATCTAATTCCCTCCACCCCCTTCGCCGGACAAGGACCGCGACGACGATACGTGTCTTGTCCGTGAGTGCACGTCCCCGTCGTCGGCTGGTGTCGGTGGCGGCGGTAGCGGCGGTGGCTGCTGTGAACCTGCCAGTCAGCATGATCAATGTGGGGCATATCTAATGAACCATGCGGCACGAATTCATCTACAATGCTTTTATAGTGCAGCCGCCGCCACCGTCGTTCATTGAGTTTTATACCGACGTTTAATGTGTCCGAGAGCCGACAACGCGTGTATATCCACCCAGTGTTTCGTTTATAATGTTTATTATATTATACATTATGTAAAAAAAAAAAAAAAATAGCGTACGAATTACTATCTATGTGCAGTAGCTTTCAATACCTACGGAAAAATTGGTTTTACATATTATTTTCTTTAATTGAAAATCGTCTATCACTATTAACTACATATCCGTCGACGATTTGCTGTGCCCGTATACTCAGTATAATACCAGAACAATTATTTAACCCTTTCAAGAAATTTGTTTTGATTTTTGAAGGAAAACATATGACGTCCCGCAATGTTTGGTGTTCCCCCAAGAACTGTGACAAATTTTTGAAAACGTCACTAGTATGTTAGTAATTTTAATAAGTTTTCCCACAAGATAGATGAACCATGAACGATGGCAGACATTGTGGAGCCAGGAGATCATATTGATCAGCTGACCGAACATTGTA
The DNA here is from genome assembly GCA_009835225.1 of Aphis craccivora. Taxonomy (NCBI): domain Eukaryota; kingdom Metazoa; phylum Arthropoda; class Insecta; order Hemiptera; family Aphididae; genus Aphis; species Aphis craccivora. The sequence goes on from VUJU01002273.1 coordinate 5,031, forward strand.
GTGATTAGCAACGGTCGGCGGTCACGCATGGTTCCCTGTTCGATCCATTCATACATTTTTTTCTTCTTCTCTTCTTCTTCTTACCAGAAGCTGCTCCCGGTGTTTGCTATGTATGATGTGTACAAACATCCCATTCATGGGTGTCTTATGCTACCGTCGTCGTCGCGTAGTGTGAAATAGCTTCGGGCAAGGTCTCAGCCGCGGACCATTAACTGCTACACTGCCTCCTAAACAGAATAATACCGGTTCGGTAACTGAATCGTCGTCGTTATAATGTCTGCGGTTTTGTTTTTATTTTTCCCTCCCATTTCAAACCCGACTGACTGTGACAGTATTAAATTCAAAACATTGAATGAATCTCATATGCATCAATTAAAAATATATACACATATAATAATAATTTAATGTTACTTATTGAAGCGATATTCAACCCTACTATAATTGATTACTGGTTGGTAATTGATAATGTTGATGATTGTCACCGAAAAGACATAGAATATTGTAATAAACTCCAAAAAATTTTATAAAAATAAATAATACAAAATAAAATAAAAACGGCAGCAAACAAAAACCGAAGAAACTATCTGTATTATTTGTGGTGACTGAATATTGTGGCAGATTATAAAACCGATGACCGACAGCAGTTCATTGTGGAAGGACTCTGCAGGTAACCTTGGATCGACCGGACGCTGTAATGAGCGAGAAGTCGGTGTTAAAAACATAACCAAGTTTCGAAAAATACCACAAAATTTTTAGTCTGACATCATAAAAAAATGAATACATTTATACGTATAAATATAGTGAACAGTTGCATCATAACCTTGATACTATGTGTGTGGTGAAAACAATAGGTTTCCACGTTCTGTAGCAATGGGAGCGATTCCCATCCGACCCTCTTCGACTTGCATTAAGTACATCATTGTCCTTGACATCAGTCGACTCGAGGTTAAGAATACTGCGAATTGATACGCGTCCCATGTGAATACACAGTATTTTCGTAGTCATATCTATGACGAAAAAGACCAGTGGTAACTATGAAGAAATTTAACTGAACTAAATAGTTTTTGAAGCTCAATAATCAATATAATAGTGATTCATATGTGAATAAAAATTGTCCGTTATAACATTGTGATTCATATTAAAAATGTATCTATTACAAATAACTTCTTAGCTAAATTCACTATCGTTTAAGTCTGTCGCTTTTCTATCGATATGAAAAACAATGATTTTACGCCTTGTATGTGGTCTCGAAAGCGAAATTCGTTTGACCGTGGGACCATGTCAAATATGCGCCACACATAAAAAGCGAATAAATCGTCTGCACGCAAAATCGGAAAATAGGAGAGGGGATTCAAATTATATTAAATGTCTGTGGATTCTAAGCCCGGAAATGACGTCACTAATTAGGGTGGGGTTTCCGATATGCATGCAATCATCTTGTATCCTATTGTTACCTGTTAAAAATGTAACCAGAGTGAATACCTACTCCTCTCTCCTATCCACCCCACACCCGTTTCCACTACGGCCCTATTCCACATCCACTGCCGATGACTCTCTACACGCCCTACACTGTGACGAACCGATTACAGTACGCGGCTTCCTACAAAAAAGATTCGCCGACGAGATGGACTAGTCGATTAGATAGCATGGTGAATATACCGCAGACACACAAAAGAACGATATTTTATTACATATTATTATATACCGACGATTTATTGAATGTGTATATGTATATATTGTAATAGTAGAATAACACATATTATCATCATCGATATGGATAACGAAACTCGAGTTAAAACGATGGTATATGATCATAGTATTATTACACAAGTATTAAAGTAACTATATTGTAAAACAATTTGAAAAAAAAAATTGAATTTTGCTTTAAGCTATACAATGAATCAAATTTCTTCGATATTCAATGATCGCGAAAATGTTTCGTTTTAGTTTTACGTTTCTTGCACTTATTATTTCAGTTGAAAAACCTTTCAAATGGTTAACTACGATAAATATAATATACGCGTAGTAAATTTATAATAGTAATACGCACAGTCAATAAGACAAGTGAAGCGCGTATACATTACGTAGAAAAACACACACACATATATACATAAATAAATAAATAAATACGATACTTGTGCAGTACTGGGCGCGGAATGAAAAGTAAAGCCAACAAATAATATAGTCGAAAACCATTAGGACGGCGTACGAGTTGATTGATGATCGGTTCATCGGAGGAATGTTCATTGACTGGGTGGGATGAAACGGAAGTGGCCGTGATTAGCGCGTACGCAGCGTTCTGACCGCAGTCGCACATCGCGGCGGCAATTGCTCCTCCGCGGCAGCAGTAGTCTGGACAAAAAAATAAACCTTTTTTTGTATCACACACACACTCACACAAAGGAAACATACCTATACTAAGTACAAAAGTAACAATGAAATAATGTTTGTTTTGTTTTACATTATTCAATATATATAACGTCCGTATAATACACAAGACAGGAAATGGGTACCTATATCAACTGTACAGGAAAAAAAAAGGAAACGACACCCAACCACGGAGGTGTTCTTGGAATGTGAAGGTAGTACTTATAAAATAGAACGTTTTCGGTCACACTTTTCAATAACTTTTTTATAATGAAACTCTTCAACACATAACCGCTATACATAATAATATAACATTGGAAAAATAAAATCCCAGTTTTCTCACAACTGCAATAATATTATTGTAATATTCTTTAAAATATACGTCTTAAATGTGTGCGTAGGTATACTTTGCACGATCATCATAAATTAAATATACAACCCGATGGTTTTCGGATAAATAAATGTATTTTTCAAATTCTTATTTCGATGATATTATTTTTAACAAATGGATTCAACTTATTGTTGGGTTGATTTTCGGTTAAAAAAGTCGTATACTACAAAGTCTAGTCACATCGAATACAGTGTTAAAATCATAATTTAGTCGGAGTCCGTGATGACAATTACCTACTATTATTATTATTATTTTCATCGCAGATATTATATATCTCTAAATCTCTTTTAATTCCCACGATTTCGATGTAGATGTTTCCGATGAAGACGTTCCTTTCCGTTATACACCACGACTATGAATCCTATATTATATCGGGTCCCTGAGCTTAGGCATGTGTATACCTATATAGATATTACGCGCATGTGCGGCGTATGAAATGTCGATTTGTCTACGCGATTCGCGTGCTCCGGGGCAGAATAGAAGAGAAAACCATGTCGTCACTACCGCCGACAGTCGTGACTCGTGACCGCCGTGTTTTTGGAGGCCCATTACAAAACGATCAGCCGGCGCAATAAAGACCTCACACGAAATAATGAAAAATAAAACGGGGTCCTCCCCGTCCAGCCACCTCCTCCGCCGACGCCGGTTCTTCTACTGCTGTGTGTTCTCATCTTTTACGGATTACCCGAAAATTGCCCCGCAATCAATTATCATTACCCGTTTTCGCGGCGGCGACATGACTGAGAGTGAACGGACGTGTTATAATAAAGTCGGTAGCTATATAATATTATATTATAATAGGACGCGCGCATTATTATTCCGTAATTTTTTTCTCTTTTATACATTATTATTATTTCTTACATCGACTGTATTATAACGAAAATCATAAAATATAAAAGTCGAATCAATAGCGTATACGGTACGATTGTTTCCCCGTGTCTACGTATACAAGAGAGGACTGTTGCAAGACTGTAGTAGGAGTATTGTAATTTATAATCATATATGTTATATAATTATGTATGAAAATTGATTTATCTTTTACTTACTGAAAATTGTTCGTAAATATATTGATTTTATAATGTATATATAAGAATATTATATATTATTCTGTAAAATTGTTTTCTTTTTCTTTAATAAGAATTCTCAAAAAATACTATAATTCATAAATAAATCGGTTGTAATTACTAATTAGTATTTAAGGAATTTTACTATTGGTTTATTCAATATTTTAGATTAGAGTATAGTAACAATAAATTACCGTCAACCGTAATTCCTAATGTAGTTTTCTCAAGAAAAGCAAAAATAGTCTTAGCGATTTATTATTATTTATTGCTTTTGGTTTATATCTAATTACATTATTATCAATATGTTTTCTTTGTCAAAATCATGTAAATATATTATTTTATAAGGCTATAGGATGATTCCGATCAGAATATATTTTTTATTAACTTGAAATTTGAATATATATTTAATTTTGAATCTTTGATTTGTATTTTTTTTAATCTATTATTTTTATTATTATATTTTTTTATTATCGAAATTTTTCTATTCCGAGTAACTACTCGAGTGCCATTTCCGTAGGAAATTATTACTTTTAGTGAATTACCAGATTCCATGTGCTACTGGTGACCCTTCGTTTTTCCAAATCAACGATATTAATCAATTTCCAACGCAAACGAGTCACGTAGTACAGTGGAATGTAGGTACATACATCTATACGCAACAGTAGTGGAATAATAATAATAATAATAAAAAAAATGCACCTAATGGAAAGAGAAAAAATATCGAAAACCGATCGATGTTTTTGTTATTATATTATATTGTTTTGGTACTGAAATCGTCGTTTTTTCGAAACACCACAGGTAACGTTCCGTGACACCTGTACAATCTGCCAGTGTGGGAGTTCCAAATTATCTAAAATTTATCACAATTATTGATTGTTTCTAGTTCGAGCAATTGGTCACACTCGGGCGGTGTATAAAGAGTTAAGTGTAATAGTGATTGATATTTTTATTATTATTAATAATATACAAAACATCTAACAGCTAATATTTAAAGGTATTAAGTCGTGGTGGGAATTAAGATTTTTTTATATAATTTTTGGAATTCTGCATAGATATTGTATAATACTACATGTTATACGTAGTTTGTTTTCTCAATCGCCAATCTAAGAGTGATTCAGAATTTATTTATCAAAATAAAAAGTGAGAATACAGAAACGAGAAAAATGCATCTTTCGCCTTTTCCCACAAATCGATTTGTAACCATCTCAAAGCTTTTCCACTTTGGCAAATTACACCGTGGGAGTGAAGGAAAAAAAATATAAGAGAAAAGGCGCAATGGAGAAAAATAAAAGAAAAAGGTGCGTGCGTTATGTCTTTAGGCCATAACAAAAGCCGAGGAAAAATAACTGAGAGAAAACGAACTTTCCGTAATGGCGCAATAAATATCTAAAAGTAGTGTATGAGAAGGGGTGCGTATAAATACATTTGAACACAGAGGCGGGGCGATGTGGTGTAGGGTGCTAGTGGAATATCGTCGATTTTATATTATTTTATTTTTTGCTTTATTTTCAAAACACTAGAAATATAAAATTTCAAAAACTTTTACGACTGGTAAGATATTTTATTAAAATATATTATAGAGAAAAACATTTTATTTGAACGTTTTATACCCATTGCTTTGATCAAGCTATAGTATCACCAGTCTCGCCTATACAAACGCTATTTGCTTACACACTGACAGGGATGACATATTTTTGTATCCTAAAACCGGTCAGGCGCCAACATATAATGTTGATTATATTATTATTTTCAGTTTGATACAGTCAATATAATATTATATCTTTTCTGAGTTTTTAAAATTATAATATTTACATATACGAATTAACAACAAAATAATAATCAAAAATAATATTATTATTCTTAACTCTAACAGTCTAAAAAATAAAACTAAAATAGAAAATTGGTTCACATTTTCTTCAAAAAAAAAAAAACAATTAAATTATATTGACATTCAAATTAAATAAAATATTTAAAAAACGAAGAATAATAATTCAAGTAAAATACACTATAAATTAATTTAATTTAATTTAAATGTCAAGTGTGAGCAACTTTTCATTTAGATACCTATAATAATAAAAAAAAATGATTATTTTAGTTAAACAAACACTTCATTTTTAAAGTAAAGCAAATATATAATTTAAAGACATTTAATTAATACACATATATAATATATGTATATAAATTTAAATAAAATAGATTATATATAATAATTCATAAAAAAAAAAAAAATTAAAATAATTTTTTAAAATGTTGAATTTAAAAAAAAAAACTTTATTTAATGAATTATTCTAATATTATATACGATCTATACATTATTTATAATTAAGAGATTTTTTAATTTTTTTTCAAATGCTTACATGAAGACTTGAAAAATGAGTTATCATCAGAGACACTTTCATTAACAAAATTGTAAGATAGAATAATAATTAGGTATTAAAAATATTTCTCTCTATTGGATGTGATATTATGTTTTGATATCAAACTTGAAATCATCTATTAATCGTCGCTAAGGATAGGATTTATATGTACCGAGTGTTTAATTGGTATAATAAATAACAATAGTATCGTAAACATTAAAATATAAATATTATACAATTTTATAAAAATAATAAATTGTTTTATTGTAAAAATTATACTATGACCATTTACAATAATAAATTAATAATTTTCATAATAAATAAATTTATCATTAACTTACCAATATGTTATGTATTATATTCTCCCTGATAAATTTATTACGAACCATAGTAATTAATAATTATTAATATTAAGTGCTAAATATTTATGATAAATTCATTACTATTGAAAATGTTTTTTTTTAATATTATATAATATAGAATAAGTATAAAATAATATATAATTTTAATTTAAAGATATATTTATATACCTACTTAAACAGAACTGAAATATTTTATATATTTTTGACAAAAACTAATTTTTTACTATTTGATATTTTAAAATTATTTTTCAATGATTAGATCATACTTTATCAAAACATGGTATATCATAGGTATATGTTTTTAAATAGAAAATGTTATTGAATAAATTTATATTATGATCAAAATATTTTATATTATTAATACTTTTTAGTAAAATAAAAATTATAAGTAATACTGAATAATAGTTTTAATAATGATCAATACGTAATATAATATAGTAAGTTGTCTATATTGTTCCGATTTAAAATAAAATATATTGTACAACTTGTGTTTTAGAATAATTATAATGTAGGAATAAAATCTCGGACGAAAATAAAAATGGTTTCTGTAGACATTAAATAAATCAGATTAATCTCGGAGCTTGCATAATAATATTATTTCGTTGGTTCAATTTGGATAAAATATTTATTTCGTTAGTATTTTTTTTTGTTTTTGTATTTTCGGGCACGTCATATTATTTTGAAAATGATAAATTCAGCAGCACTCCGTTCTCATCTCTCGCTATAGCTCATGGCCCGCAATGTGCACGCAACTGTGAAATATGACCGTGTACCACCGCCCGGCAACCCCGTGTATATATTTTCGATCCGGTTTTCTACTATTATACAACAGAGGTATTATATTTTCTGTTTTTTTTTTTTTTTTTAATTTCGCGGACCGTCGACTACCCCTTACCCGGGGAGTCGTGATTGATTGCGTGCCGGTCTCGCGAATTATATTCAAATTTGACCTAGCGCACTACGACGACAGTTTCATTAGAAAACCCCGACGGAGTTAAATCCAACTTACGATACTCTTTTAATAATAATAATCAAAGACCAAAGCGTTATGACAATGATGAATCGCGATGAACGTAATCGCCAATCATAAAATAAAGATGCCCGAAAAGAAAACAATAAGAAACTTATTCGTTCGTCCATGAATTAAAAATTGTTATCAAAATAAAAAATTCCATTAAGACCAATAGGAGAATTTGATTTTGTCCGAACTCTCTTTTATTTTTCCCAAATCGTCTTAAAATTACTTTCGAAAAATATAAAGAATAAAAAAAAACTACTAAATATTCCGTCGCGGACATTATACATAAATATACATTTATATATTATTCGCGGTTAGACCACGTTTTCGTAGAATATTTCAAAGGCCTGTGTGTGTATTCGTGTGCACGTGAGTGTGTGAGTGTATTTTAGAGAGAGAAAAAGAAAGTTCGTACACTACTCGTACCGGTGAAGTTTCAAAGTGTTGCGACCATAATCTGCAAACAGCATTGCGGGCTTGTGCGATCCTTGATCCTCGGACCGTGAACGGCCCTCCGCGGTATTATTTATTTCTGCGGTTGTTTTCCGAGGGATAATCCAATCTTGAGAAACCGGGTGTATAATAAACAATGCGGGGAGCTTTTTAAGTGCTTTCCGCCCACAACAGCCTTTATCTTTCCGTCTACCCCATTCCCTCCTCACCAGCATCTCTACAAACCCGCGTATACGCATCCCTGCCTGATGTTCACCGTTTCTTTCTCCATCTCTTTGACGACGGTATCATAAAACGGTAATGGCAAAAATACAAGCTCGATCCTCCTACCGCACAGCCATCACCACCACCACCACCATCAACGTCTCATCAGTTAACCAAACTCACACCGCTACCTCGAGTACATACATTTGATGTATATCAACAGTTTATTTATATACACATATATTTATATGATGTGTGTGTGTAAAAAACTTAACAAACCACCACTCCCCACCACCGGAAACCACTTTTGAACATGTAAACCTTTCCACCGTCTCCTCGGTCAAAGCAGAAAAAGCGTTTTCACAAACCCCGGAATTAATTTTTCCTTAACGACGAAATTTCTACGGCTCCCTACCCCATGTTTCTTTAATGGAATCCTATAAAAGGCTTGTTTTGCACTTTTGTACCCGACCGAATGAATATCATTATAAAACATATTAAACGAAATGCAAAATATTTATCATCAAAGTTAGGTTCTGAAACATTCATAACATCATCGTTGTCGTCGAGCTCATGAATCTCTCAACAATTATATTATATATTTGTGTACATGTTATACATTATTATGAACGAGTAATGCAAGTACTTAAGTACTCTGATAACAAAAAATGTTAAAAAAATAAATCAAGGTAATGCGGTGTTCATCATTTAATTATAGTGGCTTAAACCAATTATTGTTCACAAACTTTAATATATTAGAAGATTTTCTTTTTTAAAGCTTTGCCCTTGTTATTGCGACTGTGACGTTGACAAATTAAGCACTAAGCTTATATAATATACAAATATGATTCATTAAATATATAAGTACGTGTGTGTATCCGATAGTGAGCACGTATACCATCTTAAGGCTTCGCTGTTAGTTTCTTCGGACGAATAAAATATTATACGTAGTGTGGTATATCGAGGGGAAGTCGATGATATATTCCAGCAAACTTTGGAATCGTGAGAATTTCCCACCAGATTCTATATTATTATAGCGTCTTCGTAGTATACAATTGGAGAGTAGTGAGTACGAATGTAACGAGCTGAGGAAATACGAACAGAAAACCGGACCATTGTGGTCGCCGACCGGCGTAATCGATACCCTACTGGCCATATTCGATTGCACTTGTGTGACAAGAGCACTGTGAGATATTCGTGATTCTCGGACACACCCGAAGGCACAAGCCGCTCTGAAATCGAAACTGCGATTCAACCTTCGTCGTCGCTAGGTGTCGTCGATGACGAACAGTACACGCTATACGAATAATACACGTGTAACGATATAATATTCGTATAGTTTTCGATTTCCTAGGCATGATATTATTCAGAATCTCGACGTATGCGTCGTACACGTGTAATACCCGTGATATTCGGTCGAAGCAAATGTGCAATCCAATAAAGGTGTACTCGAACACAATAAATTGCGTGTATTATATAAAATATCATAGCACCGACGAATCGGACTAAGATATTAATGTTATTAGATTCGAAACGGTATATAAGATAATGATATAAATATTATTATTATGATTTACCTCGAAACGTGTTTCGACAAACTAGTTTGTTTATAGAATGTCGCGTGTGGACAACAATGTTGTATTTAATATAATATTTTTTTTTCACCTGGGATCAATGGTAATCGTTCGGTAAACATCCGACAGTATAATGTATATGTAGTTCAAAACACTTATATAAATCCACAATAATACACATAATATAATATACTAGTAGGTATATATAGGTATACGGTCGTCGGATCCCTCTTTCGGTAGCTGCTGCTGTCAGCTGCATCACTGCTATTATTATTATACCTGATGCATTCTAACACACCTCTTGCAGGCTTTTACGATCAAGTGCCCCCCTTCCCGCACCCGCGTCGCGTTTGCAGTTCCTCACTGTATCCCTCTCGCTCAATCTCGCGTCGAGTAAACGAACCTGGCGTTTAATCGATAGGGATATATTATTATATATACACGGTTGCCGTCACACATATCATATATATATATATATACCTCCTGTATACACACCGCGCGGGGTAGCCGTGACAATCCCGAATTTATTAACTCCCCATTGTGAGCACGCCGACGAGAGGGACACACGCACACACAACAATATAATAATAGTGTTATATGCCGCCGACTTGTGCAGCGTCTGAAACTGCGCGAGGGACGCGGTTGACGACGACAATGTAAAGAATTTTCGTATTTTATTCTCTTTTCGACGTAGCTATGACGTTAGTTTTTTTCTTTTGTGACTTTCTGACACGACGACAATTGCCTCATCGTCTTACCTCGTCGCTGCACGCCAGTCATAAAATATAAAATACGGTTTCGTTCAAAGTGTTCGGGGACGGTAATATGTTTTGCCGGCTCAAACAAAGTGACGTTTAAGAGTGCGTTCGTCCAAAGGCCCGTCGACGACGACAGTATAATATCGTTCCGGTAAATCGATCGTCAGCGATCACAATTCACAAAACCACACCTCAGTACCGAGCCGACTATGTTTCTCAACGACCGATCTAAATCCGTACCATAAATAATAGGCGCCGGTGACATTCGTGTATTTTTGTCTCGGACTTTGACTATAATATTTAATAAAATCGTATGCGACGCGGATAGACACTTATCCGTCTACTCTGCAGCGGTACTCGACGATCCGCCCAGGGCTCAGGGCACCGTTTGTAGCGGCTGCACACACGCCCCGGCGAATTCATCATCTAGTCGGCCCACCCGCACCGCAGACCGCGGCAGCAGCCACACACATAGGTACACACACGTCATTGCACATCATTAACAGCGGTCCCATCGGCGCGCGCGTGTTAAGTGGCGTTTTTCACGTGTCGTCGTGTGACAATCATCGTCACGAGCGTGCGACAAATTCGCGTCGGGATCAGCCGTGTGAGACCGGCCGGTGGCGTGCGTGCGGGCGAAATGAAATGTACGTAAAATAGTGTGCGAAGAGAGGAAAAGAAAAAAAAAATGATTTAAGCGTCACACGTCGTTTAACGGGTCTTTTGATGAGCGGTAGCGGCGGCCAAAAAGGCAGTCGCCGTCGCCGCCACACGCAAATCGTGTATAATGTACGACGACGACGCAGCCGCGGCCGATAAACGATTGACGCCGCCTGCGGTACCTCTGCACCTCCGCCGCCGACGGGCCGGCCTCGACGTCACGGACGATTGTGTGTACGAGTCGTACACTGCGCGTATATTATTATTATTATTATGAGCACCCGGGCCAGGAGGAGGCGTTAAGTTATAAACATTTAATTACTACTGCAGCAGTCGTTAGGTCTTGCTCACGTGCACATAATTATTTAAATTTTTTTGTCGATTTTCTCCCATACATAAAATTTATTGACGTCAAAATACGAATAGATGTGCAGTATAGCCTTTAATATGGTTTTTACTTTAAAAAAAAAAAAATATATATATATACATATGCGATCTAGTTATTCGAGTAGGCGTACGTGTACATCTATCGTATATTCGTATATATATCAAACCTCGATTTGAAAAAAAGCAACGTCCATATAATATATAATATATGTATGTATATACATTATACATACATATTATATGTCGTATATTGTATATACACGTGTGCGGTATGTCGTACCTATATATACGTATATAAACGCTTTTTTGCCTTATGTGTGGCATTTCGATTGGCATTCCCCAAAGGAACCATTACACGGCACAAAGGACGAGCGGGATGGAAACAAACGTTTTGTAACCCGTAAAGCTTTTGCGGGCGCGGTTTAATAACACAAAAAGCTCTGTGCTGGCTTTTTCGACTTTTGGCGCTTATTAAATATTTACGGCCCCACCACCACCCGTATACGTGTATATACATATTATACACTATATAAGCGAACGACAGAGTGGAAAAGTCGGGAAGAGAGAAAGAAAGAGAGAGAGACAGAGTGTTACGGTGAGGAGTGACGATCGCGGAGATCGAGAAGGGTGAAAAAAGCGTACGTAAAGCGTTTTCGGGTTTCCGGTCCGCCCATTGGCCAATGGCAAAGGGTCCTACAGGAACCTCCGCGCGGCACATGCGTCATCCACCACCACTCTGACGTCTCTCTATAGCAATACACCGCGGCGGTGGTGGAAAGGATTTTTGACGGGGGCCCAAAAAAAAAATCAAAGTATATGCCGTCGTGGGGTGGCTCCGACGGGGACGATTTCAAATATTTACGAAACCCACGAATTCGGCACGCTTCGACGCGGCAAATAAATAAAAAATTCTCTTCTCCTTCATCGCATAAACCGAACGAGTAAATAGGATTAGAACTTGCAATTCGAGAACGCGTGCAATGCAATACGATATTATAATACGCAGTGGTCTGGTTTAAAAATAAAACCAATGGTGAAAGATCGACGTTCATCTACTATTGTACTGACCTGCAGCCTCACTACAATAATTATATTTAGCTGCGAGTACGGACAAATTATTTGAAGTCGGATTTTTCTCGTTCGCGCTTTCGTTGAAAATCACACTGTCGTATATGACTTAAAATAAGTAATTTTTTTTTCGTCATTGTTTTGCGCGTGTTCGAATCACTTTTGCCGCCTCTCTCTCTCTCTCCGACTGCGGCTGGCGGCGCAGCCGGCAATCGCGCGTATTATAATAATATTATAATACATAATGTTATGCAAAAACAGATAGAGATAAAATGGTATAATAATACGATACAAGAGGATAAAAAGATGAAAAATCAGACTCCGCGGACGACGGGGTGTGCGGGGACAACGGTGCGGGGAGGTGGCCGTCCCCACCGCGCAAATCCCTTTGTCCCGCCCACCGGCGGCGGCGGCGGCATATAGGCACCACGACGACGACACGGCCGCCGCCGCACATAAGCCACCCCGGCCGGTCGTCGGCGGCGGCGGATACACATATTGTGCACGTCGTCGCGCGCGCACACACGCACACCGTTAGTCGTACTCGTCGTGGTCGTCGCGGTCGTCATCTCGTGTCGTCTCCAAGTCTCGTCTCGTACAGTTAGTCGTCGTCTCACATCGCACAATCGTTGACACGGGAACCACACGACCCCTTCCACTCCAAAATTATCCTGCGCCCCCTCGCGACTCGCGTGCGTGTTATGTGCCGGCATGGTGTTAGGCGGCGATTCCGTTGTCGGTGAACTCGGCGCGGCCGCCACCAAACTGGATCCGTCCTGCAACATCGGACTGTTCTCCGCGCTCAGGCCGGCCATGGACCTGTCGACGGCCGCGTACCGGTACAACCAGAACATGATGGAATACTACACGTGTGAGTACAGCATCCAAGTGTCCGCGTGACGTTATGATGATTTCGTAACGATAGGGGGCATCGTGATTTTGTAGGTCCTGCAATGTTTCCTTATACACCGTCGTAACATTTTATGACTATACCCAATAATAATTTAGTGCGCAAATAGGTAGTATGTTAGAGTGGTTCGTTCCAAACTTAAAATGTCAAAAAGTCAAGGATCGTCTTTTTATTGTGTACTTACATCGTGTCAGAGGCGTTTTTCCAGTATAGTACTGTACAAATACGCGTAGGCGTCGCACGATAACGTGGTACACGTGCGTCGTGGTTCACAATATCACCGTAGGTATAGTGTATTAATGATTGTGTGACGTGCGCTTAAATATTTGACCACGAAAAATGTCAAGTTTTCAATACCGTTCGATAGTTGCAGGAGACCTTAATTAGCTCGAATACAGCCGTTGAACTGCTTTATTGACCGAATCGATTGTTGTCACCGATAACCTATAACATTCGATTATCTTCGTACGCGCATTGCAAATATATTCGTGTATTGACCTAAGGTCGTTGAAATCGAACGCGACCAAATAATGTCCATCAACCGGGAAGACAGCGATATCTTATACCCGAAATATATTGCAGTAGAGTTCGTTTTAATTTTGTCGTAGGTATAAGCGCACCAATTAGCCGGAAAAAGCGCTCGGGCTTGATTGGCACAATAATAATACAACGTATGCAACTCTCCTGGCACGATATTTGGTACCGTCCAATTAAGATTTCTTCTCGGTCCATTCGGATAGACGACAACGGCTCTTGATTGTCTTGTAGACCAGACAAATAGTCATTTTTGTATACCAAAAATAAAAGATTTAATTAACCACAGATTACCGAAGTTGCCGCTGTTAGTGGAGATCACAGTTGAAGCTATTTTTGTTGTTTATCGCTTTTGTGTGTTTATCATGCCAGTATGTTTAATTTTTAATTTTACCAAAACTTTTGGAATCGTTCGGACTTGATGTGAAATAAAAAAAAATAAGAGTATAATTATTTTTTTCGTTAATATATAAAATAATACGTTTATCATTATTTTCTATATAATATTTAATAATTGTAAAGATTTTAAAATTTAGAGTAATCGGTAGATTATTTATCGTTACGTATTACTCAATTAAAAAAATGAAACGTTTAAACAATACCAACATTACAAATGTACTTTTTTTTCTAATCCATTAAGTATCCGAAGTAATTCGTTGTAATATCAATAATGATATCATCATGATTATATTTCAGACACGGGGCGACCAATATATACATTGCATATACACGTCGAGTGGTGTGTGTGTGCGCGTGGCCCTTTAATCGACACTCGATTCTATAGGGTAGATTCATTAAAAGCAACAAGGGCGAGTAATCCCAAAGGGCCAAACACTCTTAACAGGGATAAAACTGCAATCTCTGTGTTGGAAAAGTTACTGATTGTTTTCGTAACAAAAACCGATCCAATGTGGGCAGTTTATCTTTTAATGCACACTACATGGTGTGTTTTTTTACGTCTATATCGACCACCGGAGTACACGTATTTTATTATTTTAGTTTTTTAAATTGAATTGTAACGTAACTCGAAATGGCAACGATGTAAAGTTTTGTTTCAGAGATAGTACCTAAAAACTAAATAAAATTAAATTCATATCATAATATACGTTATACTATATTATTATAATATATTACATTGTAGGTACGATATTTATGTATCCGCCTTAACGTTCTAAATAACACGCAGTATGAATTAATATTATATTAAAAATATAATCATAGAGGCGAGTCGTTCGATACCTATAATATACCGATACCGCGGCGGTATATTTATGGCGAGGTCGAGGGCTAGCTCTTCACCGAATAAACACTGTTGCAGTTAAGCCGTAGTGTAGAGGCGTACGAAGGTATATTATTTACACGTATAAATATAAATTAGCGGAGGTTTATTGTTTTCACGGCGGCGCGGAGACTCGAGAGCCACAACATGTCGACCCTTAATAGCCACCGCCCTCTTAACCCCGTCGCCGGTACTTGAGGATAATCTGCTTAATTCGTCGGCCGACCCCCGCAAAGCCCCAAACGAGATTATCTCGTTAGACCATCTGATACGCGCGCACACGACTGCGGGTAGTATTTTGTTTGTAATCGTAAACGCCACGTACCACACCCACAAACACCCACAAAACACAAATATCTACACACACACACATGTGCAAACGACCCAGCACGATAGATTTTTCGTACGATATGCATTATTATTATTAATAGTATATGTGCGGAATTACATTGTTGGCCGGCCGAACCGGACCTTTTCACACTTTTCGACCGTCCGATTCGGACCTTCCGCCGCCGCTGGTCCGCCACTCGTTATTATTGTGAGCCCGTTGTAAACAAAACGATTGTATTAAACCGCCGCACGCGTCCTCGCACAATGCGGCCAGATGTTTTAATTAAAACGACGAGCTTTACCCGTAAATAGGTGAACAACAATAATATTATATAGATTATTAATAGTTATATTTTAATATCGCGTACCACCGCGAATATTGATCATGTGCCGTACAACGCGGTAAACTGAAAACCGAACGACATTAGTTATTATTATACTTTTTTACGATTTCGATCATCGTCAAAATTCAAAATATCGTCACCGCGGTTGCAGTCACTAAGGCGTATAGGCACATAATAATACTATATATAGTGTCGAGAACACGTCGCGATGGGAATAATGACGGTCGTCGCAGTGTACAAATTTCGAGTGAAGTGGACGTTCGGAACGTATATTATATATTGGTATAGGTACCTAATATGATATTATAATACGTATAATATCATAATATTAGCGGGTAAAAAACCGGGACAATACGTGATTGTGGTGGTCTATAATAATATGGTATACGACGTACCTATACGCACTACGTTCGGCGTATAATGATACTTATAGGCGTATGTGTAACAATTATCGGTTTTTTGGCGATTTTTTTTTTTTTTTTGTACTCGACTTTTTGCGGTGTGGCGATGGGTATATAACGCGGTGTGCGATAATAACCTGTGTAAATACGCGAAGACGGCACGAACAAAAGAATAACGCGTTGATCGAATCGTCGTGTACCCATACGGTTATAATACTCGTGTGTACCCATACAATATAATAATATTATGTATATATAATACTTACGCGATATACATATATTATTATTGTCCACAGTATAATATATTATATATATGTGTACATATGGCAATATAGCTAGTACATAAAATAATATTTAATACTTGAAATCGATCCTTTTGTTTTGTATCTTCGCCAAGGCTATTTAACGAGTACACTTACAGATTATATTATTTATTGTCGTTTGCAGGTCACGGCGGTGTAAATCAACTGGGCGGAGTGTTCGTAAACGGCCGACCGTTACCGGACCTGGTCAGGCAAAGGATAGTCGAACTGGCACACAACGGGACTCGACCGTGCGACATATCAAGACAGCTCAGAGTTTCTCACGGATGCGTTTCGAAAATCTTATCCAGGTAATTTAACTGTTGCGACAATTGAAAATCGTTAATTTTTCCCAATCGCATGTATGGATTAAACTGTATATTATATACAGAATATTATATTATATTATATTTTATACACCATTCGATCGTTCCGAGATCTCGAACGTTAAAAATACCGCACATCCCGTTAGGTATGTGGCGGCCGAAAGCTCTACCCAGCGAAATCAACTCCAGTTTATATAATATATATAATGCGTAATATTTATCGGTCCGGAACTATTTTCATATATTATCTATAACCACTGCTACAACGGATTAAAAAAGTCCTAATACTTGCGGGTGTACCATAAGAACAAGCAGATTATTATATTATTTACCACTAGATTAAAAACCTTTTAAAATAAACAACCAGTGACTTTTTATGTTCCTAAGGACGATTTCCTTTCTTCTCTGGTATATTCATATTTATTTTTTTAGTAACGTTCAATTCAATATATGAAACAATTACCATAGTATACCGGAACCAAGATAATGGATCTACTCTTTCGAGCCTCAACCGCAACCGATGTCCGCGGGTTTTTCCCCCGCTTCCGGTTCTTCCTGGGACAATATCGTCCCTGTATAATATATATATATACATTTATATTGTATTTGTTTTTTTTACAAACGTACCCTAATAAAATAGAGAAGGTCGTAAAAACCATGTCGCCGCTATTAATTTTTATGTTACTCTCCCGGTCTCTCTCGTCCGTACGTTCTATACGCGAATCTTTTTGCCATTTATTTTTTTTTGTTCGCGGAAACGGGTTACGCGTGCTGGTGTATTACATGCATTATGCATTAAGGCACAAGTGGACCTACCAAAAAAAAAAAATTCAAGTACGCAAACTTCATATTGTGTCTATACAAATAACACAATACATGTACATATATATTATATGAGTGTATATTATTTCACGATAGAAATGCCCCAAATTTGATTTAAAAATATAAATTGTTTTTATATAATTTATATGATAATACGCCGTATAATCAAGCGCATTTGGTTTTCGAGTATACTGCAGTTAATAGCATATAATATTTTCACGCCATTAATAAGAGCCGTCATCAAAGTTATTCATGTGCATAATATGATTGCTGTAAACCACGATTAAAGATAGTATCTTGATAGTAGCAATATCTTTAATCGTGTTATATAAACTTACATTAAAGATGTATATATATATATATACGTACGCTTCAGCCAACCTCGCAACTTACTCTAAGAACTCCTTTGAAACCCGTGGACAGAAAATCGTATTTGTTCTAATACCTGAAATAATTTAAATATTATATTTTCATACCTCCAAATTAAATCATGTCAGAAGCTTTATTGCGTAATTAAATAATATATTGTTAACGTTTCAAAAATGTACATTCTTGTACCTATACAGTATTATACCTGTATGCGTACGTATGTTAACAAATACAAAAAAAAAAAATAATAATAATTTCCAACAACTGAGGCAAGAGAACTATTCGTATAATCGAAAACTGTCTCTCTTTTTCTTCTTTTTTTTTTTTTGTATTTTAAATAATATAATACACTGCTACTGCGTCGTATATTATACGTATATCACTTAGAGTATCTCTCCCATCCGATCCGTTTCTTCCGTCACCGTCTCCCGTCCCTCAGCCGCTGCTGCAGGCTCTGTCGCAAGTTTCCGCCCGACGCGAGTTTTATAATAACATTAACCGCGGCCGCGTGTATTATATCCATGCGGCGGCTTCTGGGAAGTGTCACCGCCTGCGCGCGCGTGCCCAGGCTAAGTGCAAAATTGAGTTAGCTATATACGCGCGAGCACGCGGTGGTGTATAATACGGTTTTAGTTCGGTCGGCGGCGGCAGACCTCTAATAATAATGATAATGATAATAATAATAATAATAATATACGCGACGAAATTATTATATTATATAGGGTCGGCTCTGTACGTATACTATACATTTATAGACCGCGGTGGCAAAAACAACCGTGAAAAATCGTTGTATATACGCCCGTCCCGCGAACAATGATTCTCGATTATATTATGTATTATTAAATATGATTTCTGACACACGCGCGAAAGGGTTGCCCGTCGACGGGACCGTGTATAATATTGATAAATTCGTGAAAACTAAAACAACTACGATACATCCCACGGCGGTTTCGATCCGCTATACTATTTCACATGATATTGTAATAGGCGTACGTTAGGTAATAATAATATTATAATATTATTGCAAATCATCGCTCACGTATATACGATATTAATTAGTAATTGTATCACTATTGGTGTGTCGATAGGTAGGTAATATACGGTTGCTTAAAAATAATAATGTATATCACAACGATCGCGATTTCACAATATATTTTTGCATCCGTTGATTTTATGTGAAGATGCGGATCATATTATTATAACAAACAGAATACGCCACTTATTTTTATTCGGTATAATATATAGTATACGATAATAGTAATAGTATTATAATATCGTGTGGCTGCAGCTCGAGCGACGGCTGTAACCGGGTCCGGTTTGCGACGGGGAGGGGTGGGTGAATTAATAATCGTATATTATATCGCGCCGACCACGCGTCCAAGAATAATATATTATTTTCGAGTCTGTGTATTTTTTCGGATGAAAAAATGACTTAAGACTCTTTGTGATTTGCGTACACCGGGATCGTATTTTCGACTTTCGTGATTTTGGCTCAGGTGTAGACATTGACAAACTGCTACGTACTATAAATACCACTTTAGATACGGAGATTTTGGGGTCGAAAAAATACGCCGCTTTAGAAACACAGTTCTAATTTAACGACTCGTTTGTTCCAATTAAGCTGCTCTGAACTTTGCGTTTTTAATGCGTCGAGACAATATTGTCAACGCGATCACTGCGGCGTGTTAATTGAACCGTTCTAATAGCAAGCTGACTAATTTTTCCTTAGCAGTTATGGGTTTTATTTTTTTAAATTTTTTTTTTTTTTTTAAGCATCGTACATTATTTTCAATACTCGGACTAAACAGCTTCAGCGATATTAACATTTCACCGCGTTCCACGCCCGGCATGCAAATACTTTTCAGTGCCGTTTTTAAAAGCACCGGAAACAATGGTCGGACCTACATGAATAGACTAAAATCTGCATTTTCTATATACTATACGCGGAACGTGGAAAGGACGAAAAAATTACAATCTTCCAAACACAATGATAATATATAATGTTATGTGTGTGTGACTGCGTATATTATTACTATAATAAATAATCACTATATAGCTCCTTTGTTTTAAACGGGATCGTGTCCCGGAAGTAGGGCATCTTCATATGCATATAATGACCAACGGTCATTTTCCATATCCTGGTGATATGACCACCGTCGCGGGGAGAAGGCCTTTCATATGGTAAAAAGGACGCATTGTTTTTTGCAGCACTCGGAGGTGTGCCTTTTACAGAAAACCAAATGCGATGATCACGAACTCAAAATATGCGTGGCCACAACTGCAATCATATAATAATAATATATAATATTATGTAACATTTTACATTATTATGTGTTATCGAAAGTTAACGTTTTGCGCTCATTTTCAGGTATTACGAAACTGGTAGTTTCAAAGCCGGTGTTATCGGAGGTAGCAAACCCAAAGTGGCTACTGCGCCTGTTGTAGATTCCATAGCGAACTACAAACGAGAAAATCCTACTATGTTTGCTTGGGAAATCCGAGACAGACTGTTAGCAGAAGGCGTTTGTACTCAAGACAACGTACCCAGCGTTTCGTCGATCAACCGGTAAGCAACATTTTATTATTATATAATATATGGTGGCGATGATAGTATAAATATTAAAGTATAAACAAGTGTATTATTATACATTGATAAAGTAGATACTTGAATTTTAAATAAAATAATTAATTAAAGATAAATTAAATTTGTACTATAGATTTTTTAAATTAGTTTAAGTTAGGTTATGTTAGTTTTTTAAAATGTATTAATGTAAATAAATAATAATTTTTTTTTCGAATGACGCTAATAATATCCCATATGTCAAAAATATCGTTTTATTCCCTTTATTTTAAATTCAACAACTTGTTTGATTAAGATGAAGACCGCTGGGTTATTACAGTAACTTGATCGAGGGGCCATTAGAGATTACATGATTAGATGGTGATAGAAAGCAATAACAATAAAAAGGGTGTAACTCCCGGGGATTGGAATATGAACGAGAGGGGGGGCTGGTAGTGTATATGTTTTTATTAATCGCAAAGTAGTAGAAGCGACTGCACCCGAGGGATTCGATGGCGTTTTAATAAAATTCCTTGCCAATACAACACTATAATAAATATATATAAAAGTACATACGACTGAAACAAGAACATTTACTATACCAAAGCAGCGGAGCACTACACATAATAAGTACCGACAAATGTAGCTGTATCGATGAAAGTATGAAACTTTTTACTTTTGAAGTCCGACATGGTAGTGTACGATTTGTCGTAGATAGTAATAACTACTGTCCGATTAGTAACGCAAATAGCACCTTAGTTAATAGCCCATAGGTAGTCGATACGTAGTATGTGTGAATAAATCAAACGTGGATTCATAAAATTCGTCATGGAACAAAGAAGGACCTACAGTGAAAACGACAACGGGAAATTACGTAATGATTTCTTGGTGTTGAGAAATTTCCAATTCAAATTACTGATAATAACCAATTCCAACTATTATATATTTATATGTAATAGTATAAAATAAAATAAAATGAAACTAATAGTATCACATCCACCCAAAAAATAAAATACCAATTATATTATTTTTGTTCGTTTACGAAAATAAGAACTTTTCGAACACTGAAACACTGAAATTAATTATATTTTGTCTTATTGATCAAATAGAAATACATAATATATTATACAAAATATTCTCATAATATTTTTTAGTTCTAATATATAATTATTAACATTTAATATGAAATAAGTTTATATTCTTTCATATAAACAGTTTACAAAAATCTTCGT
This sequence comes from Aphis craccivora, assembly GCA_009835225.1. Lineage (NCBI taxonomy): Eukaryota > Metazoa > Arthropoda > Insecta > Hemiptera > Aphididae > Aphis > Aphis craccivora. The sequence goes on from VUJU01002273.1 coordinate 27,103, forward strand.
TATAAAATTATTTAAATATTTTTAAGTTCAATAAAAAGTAAAAATAGCTAAGAATTTATATGTAACAAAATTGTATAACATTATTCATTATTATAATTATTAACAATGCTAATGATATACGGCTAATCAAGTATAAAAATACTCGTGAAAACACCCCTTAATGTAACTCGATACATGATAAAATAATGTTCGCCGAGGTTGTCTATTTAAAATATTCAGCGCTGAAAATAAAAACCCGTACTAGACCTCTGAACGTCGAATAATACATAACACATTACAATGTTTAAGCTTCACTAAACTCGCATTGTTATCGATCATCGTCGTTGTCGTCGTCCGAGGCTGTTAATCATTGACGGCCAGTCGAAACGGAAAGACCGGCGGCGGCGGCACATCTGTTGTGCTGCAAAAATCATCGGGTCGTGTTATTATTATTAATATCATTATCTTCATAAAGTCGCGCGGAAACGCGCAACCTGTTGTGTGCATTTTTCACACCCTCGCACTTCATGTCGGAGAGAGGTCTTTTTATTCCAGTGGCGGGCGCGCGCCCCGAGTGTATATATATTATATATACACGCACACACTCAGTGTACACAAGCGTGCATACGGCTATTTATCATTTCCGTGCGATTGAGTCGAAAAAGGCTAATCTGAAAACGATAACACTCTGTGCACGGAATCGTGATGACTCGATGACTCAATGACCCGTCCCTCGCGTTTAACGACGCGCACCATCCGAAAATCACATTTCACAGTGGCGAGTTCTATGTACCAGCAGCAGCAGCAGTGGCGTAAGGCGTTCAATTCGAGCGCGAGCGTCCCAGTCAAAACACGCCACATGCGCGGCGTTTCTACATCGTAAACACTTTGGTCACGAGTACCTTAACAAATCGTACGAATGATACAGTCTTATCATCAACAAGTATATGGGTATAACACTGCAAAGCAGTTATACAACAGTCGACCACAACTGCAGGGTCACAGGAGCTGTTTCAGCAGACACGGTCGAATACGGCTAGAGCATATATAATTGCGTGCGTGTACAAGAAAACGAATGCAAACCATGTATAATGTATATAATATAAACATATATATATGTGTGTGTGTGTGTGTGCTTAAAGAAAAATAGAACAAAAAAACACTTTTGTCGAACGTAGTCGTATACGCGCACACACCGACACGGCAAATGGAAAAAGAAACGTGCACTGGATTCTTTGCGATATCGATCTCTCCCTTCTTTTTTTCTCTCTCGACCCTTTGAGCAGCCATTCACCCCCGTCAGCGTCTTCTCTTCCAACCTAAGTCACTTTCCTCGACTTCCTCCTTAACACACACACACACACGCACTGACTATGCCGCCTGCCCGCCCCCTCGCGTTCCGACCGGAAAACCGTGGAAAATTGTACCCCTTTGGAGTTTTTCGCGTGCGACAGCACGCCAGAATCTCTGAGTATATTACAAACCACTATATTATTATACCGTGGTGCAAACACCGTATGTGCGCTTTGCACTCTTTCCTTCGGCTGCAGGTTTTTATTATTCGATAATATTATTAACAACGCCGTGTCTAATGACGGCGTACTTGTGGTCGAGATGACAATCTACCCCATAAACTAGACCCTCCCCGTTAGATCGTTTGCGAAAATCCGACGACGATGGTTTATTAAATGTGACAAATCGACTGAGGGTGTGTGGACCGTACATCATCACAAGTAAAATATGCGCAGTGATCCGAAGATGTTATCGGCATCACATATGTCGGGCTTGTAGCATTTCAAGCGTCTATCTCGTACTATGCGGCTATAATATGCAGTATCCAATGACAAAGTAACGCGAAAATCGAATTACCGTGTTCATTATATATTTATATCCCGTGGTGTACATAAATGTATAGATCGATAGTATACTACATAATATAGGAACCTACTCTCAACGAGATAGCCGAATACCAATATTGGCTCAGTTGTATTTTTACTTTTTTTTTTTTTTTATCTATCGTACGTTTCGTATGCGAAAACCCTGAGCTGGTGGGGAAAATAATAAAAACACATGCAAGCACAATGGCGTTTTCCAATCTCTTTCCCACTCCAGTATCCACACGAAAACCGCAGATTTGCCACGGTGAACTGAACCCGCGTCATGCTAAACACTTTAACAACACTATATAACCACAAACGTCACACCACAAAATGTGTCCTATAGTGTCGCAATAATATGGCTGAATGAATACAATATGCTCGAATATTAAATTCGTGATATTTTATTCTTGTACAATATATTAAATAGGCAGGTAGCATATAGTATAGAATAGTATGTATACGCATACCTATGCTGTAGTTTTCCCACTTATGTACTGTAGATTAAATTTATCCGTAAAACGTCGTACCTACGATATTATATAATAAATAATAATAACTATTTAGGATCTAATACATACATTATTTTATTAAAAATATTACAAAATTACAAAATCATTATATATTTTTTATATTCAATTATATTATTTATATTCATATTTCATTTTTAAGTAATACATATTATTACACTAATATGCGTATATAGATAGATATTCAAACTAAAAATGTAAAAAATTATCTTTTAAAATACAATTAAATATTTGATATGTAAAAAAAAATGATTTATTATACATTTATAACTTATTTAAATAAACGTCGAAATGTGTTCATATTTAATAAATAAACGTCAAAATGTGGTCATATTTAATAAATAAATTGAAAATACGGCATAAATTTAAAATATAATATATTTTATAAAGCTCTTAAAAATAAAAATGATATTATTTACGCATAATGGTTATGGAAGTTTATTTTTACAATCTCCATGATGAAAGTAGGTATAGCTGATTCATATTTTTAACGAAACTAAAACTGAATCGAAAGAACTATTATTATAATAAGAACTTCTTAAAAATCATAAAACCGAAATTGTATTATAACTGTAATTAATGACTGTATTATAATGATTTTAAATAAAACCTAATATGCTTTTTACTTAAATCGTTATGCAAATGCTATTAATTAGTGCATTATGATTTCGAACCGAATTAGTTAAACTAATAAATAATAACAAAATACAAACTAATGTTACATTATTTGCTGATTGTCAAAATAAGTATAAAATGTATTTTTGTGTAGACAAATAGTATTGTGTTAAAAAAAAATATATTATAGTATAGGTATATAACTTTTTAAGTATTAAATAAATATATTAGTAAATAGTACTGTTATATTCCGATATAAACCTGCAAAATCTTATTATTTTTAAGAAGCAAAGTCTACCTACCCTGAACATTTCAAGTAGGTATAGGTAATATTCCTATATTTAAATTAGTCTTAGAACTTAAAGTTAAAATACATATATGTGAATGTATCTTATACGAATAAAAATCATAGTACACAACAGTCACAACAAATAAGAATATTTTATAGTAGTTCTATAGCGTCAACAATTGTAATTCATGATACATTTAACCTGGCTTGGTAAATTTACTAAAAATTAGTTTGTAACTCTTTAAAATCGTATTATTGGTAGATATGCGTTATAATTTTATACTACAAGGCGTACAAGCTATACGATACTGTGTCACCATACATTATGATTATACATACGTCATATATTACAATCAAACAGATGATAATAGGTATATGTTTTATATTTTAACAGTATTATAATAATATTATGTCGTTCAATATTTTATAAATTTCTAAAAAAACAAAATAGACTTTCTGAAAAACTCTATTTATTTTCTTTTAATTAAAGTAATATGCTGACATAGTATAACATGTAAGTTAAGAATGCGACGAAGAAATACAAAATACATTTTAAATAAAACTGTACGGTCCTTTTTTTTTTTTTTGAGGGAAGTACTATAATTTTTCAACGAGTCCAAAACATATCTACGAACAATAACAGGCTGACGTATCGATAAGAGGGCACCTAATATAATGTAATTTTCCATGTACTCGAACTGTACTGTATGTACACGCATAATCTGCGATTACGACAGCGGTGTATGTAATACGCGGGTCTGTCACCGGTGGCTCATAGTGGCGGAATAACGACGACAAGGACTTAGGGTCGCGCACCCCTTACGATAATCATAATAATATATAACGGCAATAATTCCACCCCGACGCCGCGTATCCGGCCAATCGGACGCGGCAAATACCATTAAAACGCGACCAATCGCGTAGCTCGTACTACTTCTATCACCGTACCACGGCAATATAATAATTATTATTATTGTTATACACTGAACATATAGTCAAAGAGTACACGCTTATATTGTTTACTGTATTATACATAGGTATGTCAGTGCTGGTTTCGAAACGGACCGAGAATAATGTACTCAGACAAAAAAAAAAAAAAATCATTAATATAAGGTTGGCCGGAACTCTTCGAATATGATCATTAATATTATATGCTGTATTGTGTTTGTTCGACGATTATTGCCATGTATATAAGTACTACAGTAAAAACAATAATAATTCGTCCAGCGTGCCCATTATTATTGATTCAATATATAGTATATCGCGTAAGACGCTTTGGTATACTTACACTGCAATAATAATAATACTTTAGGCAGTACTAAGTCCATCACAACGGCGTTACATTTCATATACACTCACCGTTCGAAATAATAATTGATCCGAAACCGAAAAAAAATTTAACTGTGAAACGAGCATTTTGCTTGTTTAAAATTTTTTTTAACGGCGTTCGTTTGGAGATAATCGCTTAACCGGAAAACCAATTAACCCAGATTTCGTTTGCATCCTAATAGTCAATCAACTCGCAACTGTCACTTTAACCAAACACTAGGTATATAATATTATTATTATATAGTATGTAAATAGGTATCGACATAGCCAGTTTCTAAATCACTCGCTGGGTACGTTTTTATGTTATTTTATTCGCAATTAACATGGTAGGTATACTAATCTATTATATAAAGCATACTTCGGGGTTTATTATATAAAATAACCTAATTAAGACAAAGCTTTTATTATTTTTAATGAGTACCTATTGCATTTCAACACGTCTATATTACGAGTAATTTTTAACAAATTTGTGTTACAAAATATTTTAGTGTATACTGTATATGTATAAAAAAAAATAGGACAAGTAAATATTGTTATAGAAAATAACAGACGACTGCAATTATATTGATTTCAAATACTGATATTGGTTTTGTTATTATGATTCTTTCACTTTCTCCTATTCGCAAAAGTTCAGCACACCAATTGAATAAACTTTTAAACAGTTCAAGTCAAGTTTAAAACTTAATTTTCTAATGAACTTGAAATCCTAACTAGGTATTTGGTTTAAGTGACTGTTATAATAATTAACTTCTTCCAGTTAATTTAAAAATAAATCTGTAAAGTTAATTTTAAAGTTTTGTTTAATTACACATTAACCTTATATACTTTTCTTATACATACATTTAATCATTGTACGCATTACAATGTTATTAATTAAAAAATACAGTTGGAATCTATGAATTGGAAAAAAATCTATTTTAGTACCTATTTTTAGTGAACCCACTAGGCGATGATAATAATCTTAACTTGATCATATCCATATCGCAATATACTTTATATTACAATTAATTTATGTTCAAGTATAAAGCATTTAAGTGTTATAGATGTACAAATTAGTATGTTACATATAAATAGATATCGTGATTTCATTTTTATAAAAAAATTGTTTTGCATTAAAAGCTAAAAAATAATAAAAAAAAAAAAACTTGTGAATTTAGTCAAAACTCGTAAAACGCAACGAAAGAACGTGTACGATTTATTATTTTTACAATACGAGTAATTAAAAACGGAAATATCGATTTCAACGAAAACGTTTATTTCACATGCCATTTCCCCTTAATTATACCTACCGCGCGCATATTTATGTAATGATATAATACATGCGTCGTTTTATTAATACAATACTAATACACATACAATAATAGTAATAATAATATGCGTTGCGGAAAATCTCTAGACATCGATTTATTTTAACTGCGAGTTGTTATACGGTTGTTTGAGACGACTACGCGCAGCCACCCTAATCCAAAATATCGAAAAAATACCTCCTCACTTCACATCCCCGTCGCAACAACACCATCGGGGGCTCAGTTCTCCCGGCAAATCGTCGCGGTGCGTGTTAGCTCGTGCGTTTCGAGAGGCTTTTCTCGGGCAAAACGTGCGCTGGCTTTCCGGCTACAAGTGAAACGTTTTACTGCGGTCTACGCTTGCCATCATCGTCACATACACGCATACGATATTTAACGTAGGAAACACGGTCGGTGATCACTGCTGCACCGACGTCTTTAGAACATAATACATATAATTTTATGTTTATATATTTTATTATTATAATATATGTGCGCATGATCCACACCGTCATTCTCAATGTATTATAAACGTACACAAAAAAAAAAAAAACTATCGTAACGCACTCGGCTCGACAGGGACTTGCTTGAAGAGCGTCCGTATGTAATGTGTGTGTGTGAGAGAGTCTGTATGTGTATGTGCATCTGCCCAAAGACTCCCCGCTGATCATTGTGCGAGTAACTCCGGCAAAGTCAGTTTGACTTATGCATTTATGTGCGTGTGTGGACGATCGCTGCAACCGACTTCACTCCATCAATGCGCCATTTGCACAATATGATATATAAGGTTCATACAATAACCATAAAAGGGACGTGTGCCCCCTCTCGACGGACCCTACTGAACGTTGCAGCAGTTTATTATTGTTATTATTATTATTATTACTATTATCATATACTCGATGAACATGTTTGCCCCGCGAAAACCTCGTTCACAAAACTCATTGATATGCCATTATATTATAATATACCACCACACCACACACTCTCAAGATGCAAACACTGAATATTATTACACTACGTATTATTTACCACTCGACTAAAATTTTAGCGCGTGTCTTGAATAAAACTTAATGCTGCGAGAATAATAACATATTATTATTGGGTATCGTTCTATGCATAGTTCGAAACAGTAATTGATACTATAATATTTGTAACTGTGCTAAAAAATTATTCAGTCAACCGCGTCAAATACTATATTTATTTGTCGAAAAAAATAACGTTTTTTACTAATTTATATTCTTCAAAATGTAAAAAAAAAAAAACTATGTACCTAAACATGTTAATCAACTTAATTTTGGTAAATAATAATCTTATAACAAGTAAAATCTTTGATGAATTATTATTACCAATTAACTTCCCCTAATATCATTATATTATTATAGGTATATAAGTTATAAGATTTCCAATTATTTATACTAAAATATTGTTTATAAAAATAATATAATAAGTTTAAACCAATATATACGGCAATACATTATGTATGTATATAAATATTATACATATATATTTTTTTATTGACATTAAAAACATCGGCAACTCGCCACTGAAGTCATGTTATATCCGTATACCGACAATATTACAGGTGATTATGTAGTGAGTTCACTCTCATATATTATTTTTAACTAACCCAATATTTAATATCGCGTTTACTGTTTATTACTTTTGATTATAAATATTAATATTTATAACCATTTGTATAATGGAAATAATATTTCAATAATAAACGATGTATTATAGTAATTTAATTTTTAAAATAGCAATCCGATTCTCTACAAATAAATATAAGTACAGGGCCTACTGTTTACTATTAATTTATTAGATGTACAAACAATTAACTGTTCACCAAGGGTTATTTCGTGTTATTATCTTTTTTTTTTAAAAAAACTTTACCTGTTGACACGTCCGGTCACGCGTTCATTTATGTCAATAAACAAATAGAGAAGTAACTCCGTTTAATTCCATGCATTATGTTTACTAGCCCATAACAATTTTTGGGGAAATGCGAGTAGCTGAATAATATATGATTGTCAAAAACAAAAGTTGAAATGGCCCATTGTCCGCACCATCGGACATACACAAACAGTACACTATACTAAATTATATAATAACAATAATCACTAAAATCCCGTGGTCGAATAGTTTTTTAAAGCAATGGTTTATTATAATAATAATAATAATAATATAATACATATATTGTTATATTATTGCGTTTATAATTGCTGCAAAATTTAAAGGATATTTTTGACATTCGAACAACAATGGAGGGGACGCACATTAAATTCGCTGTCGATCGGAATGCATATCATGAGAAAAATCGTGGCTTTTGTCTCAGTGTGGGACGAGGGTGGTGCGCGGCCTCCGCGAAAGACCGTAATAAATTTGCGGGACGATGATTAATGCGAATCGTTACAGTATTAAAAACTAGTTTGGGAAAAAGGACTCACGGGAAGAGAGGGCACGTGCCCGTCACTGGGCCGGGCACGTGCGCACCGAGCTTCCTGGACTTATGACAATTACCATAACTGTTATTGCGTTAAGTTATTAATCTACTCGATATAGGCCGCTCGCACCCCTTAGCTCACTTTTTTAATTCATAAGTCACTACAGACTGTTATATAGTTTCTCTGTCTCCGTTTCGTTTTCTTCGCCTCTCTCTCTCTCTCTATCTGCGTGCATATTATATAGTGTGAACACTGTGAACTCGAAACGCGTAACAACGCAAACGATACGGTGCGGAACATCGTCTAATCAAACGCCGGGGCGCGCGTATATAGCGAAATAATATAACGTGGTCTATAATTTTCGGTGCGGGGAAAACGCAATTCCGCACTTAGAAAACTTTTGCTCGCACAGAAGGCGATCCGCTACGTCAAAAGGTGTGGTGCGCATTTGCCCCCTTTCCCCCGATATATATATATACATATACATATAATATGCATTTGTATGTACCGTATACGTTGTTTCTGCGGGCCTTTCGGACAAACGGACCGCGAAGCTTTTAATATAGTTATGCGCGCATTGTGCCGGCGCGTAACTTTTGGCCCGAGTTTAAAAGTTGCCGGTCCCCGAGGAGTAGCGCTGGTTCCACCGCCGCTTTTTATATGTTCGCGCGGCACAACGACTGCTGCAGTCTCCGCAGTGGCGAGCGTATACGCGCGTGTAATATATCATTATGTAGCGCCCGGCACAAGTTTTAGTGCAACTCGCCTGAACGACTACAATAACTATTATATAATATGTTTGTTTTCCGAACCGTTAAATATGCTCATTGCCACCGGGGGCCGCCGCTTAATTATTGCGCCCACTTAGCTAACTTATAACCCCATCCGGTCTAATGTTTAACCCCGTCGCGTGTTGTTTTGCAGGATCGTCCGGAACAAGGCGGCCGAGAAGGCGAAACACGTGCATAACCAACAGCAGAACCTGCACCACCATCAGAACAGCAACAGCAACGGTAGCACGGGTGGTCCACCGAGTCAACAACACCATCAGCAGCAGCAGCAGCAGCAGCAGCAGCAGCAGCAACAGCAGCAGCAACAGCAACAGCAGCAACAAGGATCCGGTCCCGTGTCGGTGATAGCCCACGCACCGGCCCCGCAACAGTCGGCCGGGGGTGGCGGTCACCTCCACGACCGGTACAGCATAAACGGTATACTCGGTATACCGCAACACGATCCCAACGGTAACGTGACCACGGCCAAACGGAAACGCGATCTGGACCATCATCACCATCATCAACAACATCACCATCACACGGGTAAGTCAGATTTCCGTTAAAGCTTTTTTAAATACCTATATATATACTCGTCTCGTGTTATATCGCCGAAAGCTGGGAACGCCAGATAATATAGTTTTCCGGCAACATTTCATGATTTACTTAACCTAATGTGTTATATAAACATAATATTATACATTTATGTATTGGGCATGTGAAACACCGCAACACTAACCTAACCAGATTACCGGAACCCGGATTAGTAATAGTGTAACGCGACCGCTTACCGTTTAAGGTTGTCGAGAATGTGTGTTTCAGTTTGAAAACGGAAGAAACGGTGGGGGGGAAGCAATGTGTGTTCTCTTTGAATGAGTTTTTAGTGGATAGAAGTAGTAATATATGTATAGTGGTTGAACGGCGGAGGTGGCAGAATCGCAAGAGTAGGAGGATAAAGAGGATAACGATGACGACGGCGGCGTCGACGACGACGACGACGAAGGGTACACCGAAAAGTTCTACAAGCTATATTGTTACCTAGCAACGCTCCATTACACCGCCATAGTTGTCCGGCCCGCGCCGTCCCTCTGGGCGAGGGCGACATCCTTCGAAAGCTTTTACTTCACTCTCCTCCTACGTATACCCTTAACCTCGCCCGCCTTCCCCTCGATCACCGTCTTCCTCTTTTCTATATACTCGTATATAACGTATATACATAAATGTGTTTATGTGTGTGTGTTCGTTTTCCAATAAGTTTATACCGTTGCCGTCGCCGCCGCTGCGCTGGTGCAGCCGCCCGGTCGACCGTTACGAACATAATAATATATCCCCCTCTTCTCCCACGGCTGCCGACGGTGGAAGTAGAAAACTACTTTCCACCCAAGTGCGTTACAGCCACGTCGGAAAAGTCTTCGACATTATTACTATCACTACTTCTACTACTAATAATAATGATAGTGTTGTAGTAGTAGGTATATATACTGCACTGCTGCCGTTGGTCTTTCGACTATATATCTAGTGCGTCGAGAGGACGAAAAGGGGTAGACGTCTAAACTGCAACGCGCAACCTTATCTATCTACTTAAAACACAGTATCCTCGTAGTTTTTTTTAAGTACTTCTACCGTCGTTTACTATTTATATATATATATAAATATTTCTACCGGTATCATAATACGTGAATTGTTATAGATACTTAAAGTAATAATTTTTATTTCTATAAAATACGGATGCAAAAATTACCATACACCACATTTTATCGCATAAATAACATTTTTCATAATCATGCTATCTACTACATATTTACTTTTATTTGCGTGCGTGGAAACGGAAATAATGAGATCTACCGTAGTTGTTCGGTTAAATTTAATAACTTTTGAAATACAATTAAAAGGACAGAGGCACTTAATTGTTATTTTTGTAGTATAACGATTTTTAAGTATAAATTGTAAACGCCATTTTAAAGTCCAAATATGTCTGATAAAAAATGTTTGAAACGCAAAAAAAAAGTTCTTGGATATTTTATAAACATAATTTGTATAATATTTGATAAGTGCATAGTTTCCTGAATAAAAAATTGTGATTGTTTTAAATAATTATTATTTTATATTTTTTCTTCACAATAAGAATTTTAAAAAAAAAACACAGACACATATGAAATTATTTGTTTAAATTCAATAAAAATAACTAAAAAAGCATGGATGAATAGCAAATAAAAATATTTAAATTATTGTAAAGCACTAAATATTGATGACCTGAATTATCCTTGAATTTCAACAAACGTTACAATAAAATACCGTAAAACTTCAAATAAAATTATATATATATATGTATCACTGAAAATCAAATTACATAGAAGACACTTTATAGAATAACATCGGGCAAAGAAGAAAAAGAAAATCGTGCTCAACAATATTGTATTTGTTTCAATCCACTTAGATTTGTGGAACAATTTTGAGGGTATAAAACGTGCGTTGAATATTATTGTCAAATGGCATCTCGAGCTTCTAGAATTATTTTCCCTTAGAAGATACTTGTAGGCAAACTGCAAATTGAATAGCCGAACGAAAAGCCTTTCACCCTGTCTGGGTATCCGTGTAAAGGGTTTTCTCTTTCGTATCGTTCCTTTCCTTTCGACGCATTAGGCTCACTTTGTACAACGATACGCCATCGATATTGAAAAGGTCCTTTTATACACTTATATTTATATATACACCCGTATACGCTTTCGAGAAACTTTGACAAACTTAAAATCCCTTTTGTCTTCGTCAACCCTTTCACGGTCTGTGTATATCCAAAGTCTTTGTCTATATTGTATTGTTATATAAACAGTGTATATCGAAAGTATAATCCAGACAAAAAAAAAATTAATTATTTATAAACTGGCTTTTTAATTTAATTAAAACTGATAATTCAGTACTACAGCTATGTCTAAATGTCCAAGATATCTTTTAAAGTGTAAATTTTCATTTTTCAAAACAAAAAATTACAATGGGAAGTTTAACTGCAATTTTCAGGGTGCAAAATCGTTTATTTGATCACAGAACAGATCAGATAACAATAACATTGTATACAATACAATCCCCTATTAAGCTACTAATACTCGCAGGTTAGAACTAGTCCAGAATATGTTATTTAATTATCATTGATAGTATTTCCACTAAGCATTCAATTTCAATATATAGCATAACCTATATGCAACTATAAAATTTAAATAGCATAATGACAAGCATTTTATTTCAAACGAAGTATAATTTGAAAATTATTAATGATATACTATATGTACCTACTATTGTTGTACTTAATATTATGCAGCCAGAATGAATACGGTATAATACTAGTTTGTCATCGCAAACTATAATGCACTGTG
>VUJU01002274.1:0-39585 GCA_009835225.1 Aphis craccivora
TTTTTTTTTTTTTGATACATTATATAGTATTGTATAAGCGTATAAAACGATATGATAATACGTCTTATTATGCATATTACAATAACACGATAATAATTTTAAATTTATGGATTTACGGGATTGTAAATATTTGTTTACGTCAATAATAACGAAATCAAATTCGTGGCGACCAAACGGGCCATCGTCCAACGGAGCGAATAAAATATTATTGGACGTTTACCGTTATGATAATACCTACGCGCGGCTACAACGTCGTCGCCGCATGTCCACCTACACGCGACCTATCGGGGGCAAAACGGGATGTACCTGATGACGAGTTCGCCTCTCGGAAATCGCGTGACACCTTGCCGCCGCGGTTCGAGTCGAAATAGATATCATATATGTATATATATAGGTATTATAGGTATGTGTAGTTGTGGTGTATATTATATTTTTTTAGTTTTCTTACTTCTAGACCGCAGCGAGACTATTCTTCGGTTTCATTTACACCGTTATACTTGTTTAATTTCGAATTATTTTTTTTTTTTTTTTACTCACTTTTTCCCCTCTATAATTATTATATTACCATCGTTATTATATGGTCGTGGTCGTCACGTGGTCGTTGTCGTATTTTGTTTGCAGTCCGACCGAGAGACAGACGAAATCTCAAATATTTCTCCATTCTTATAAGCTGTTTAATATATTTCATGGGTACCGTGTAATTCGGAAAACGTTATGTGTGTGTATATATAGTAAAAAATAAAAATGTACATTCATATACGTGTTGTGTGTGTGTGTGTTGATGTAATTGAAAAGACGTGTGCCGTCCTCCGTATAAAACCGACTGTGACTAAAAAATGTAAAAATATAATAAAATACAAACTATCTGCTTTGAAAAATACCGTTGAAACGTTATTATTTTGACACCTAGTCGTCGTCGCCACTCGTCGCGGTCTCCGGAGATTTTTATTTTTTTTTTTGTACTTTCGTCTGCCGCATATATTATTATTGATGTAATAAAAACTGTACACATTATTATATTTTGTAAAACGTTTCGGTTTTTGTAATATATACATATATTACTATGTTGTGGTAGCAATATTATACAACATATACCTATAAATTATATGTATCTAAATGATGTTCAGCAGTTGTTTTTTTATTCAATTGAAAATTTTTACATTGCCAAGTACTGAAATGTAACGCAGAAAAAATTAATATTTTTTCAATGCACTATATTTTGAACTTTAATCACCAATACATATGACATATATCAACTGCAGCTTACCATACTCGAAAATACTGCTGCAGGATTACAGTATCCTTTGGATCAAAAAATACAATCATTTTGAGTTAATGACGCCAAATTAGAATATATCATATATTATAATAAGCAATAACATTTTTATTAGGTTATGTAGGTATAGGTACCCGCGCAAAGGTTATGAAAACAATCACAATTAATTTTAATAATAGCAAGTATGTGTTATACTTTTATAACTACCGACTGTATTGCTATTTATTAGTTACCTTCCCGGTTATTTTATTATTAAACATTATTAATGAAATAATAAAAATATGTCTATAAAAAAATGTTTAAGTAGGTACCATAATAATTCTTTATTATACATGTAATAGCAATTTACTATGGTTCAACTTGATTTAAAGTTTTTACAATAACTGTCAACTACGCATTACTGTAAATTGTACAACAAATTTCCAAAATATTAATACAATGTATATAATTATTAGCGATTGCTTGTATTTGTATTTAAACATAATGTACGTAATTACTGTAGTAGATAAATTAACACGAATTTTCGCGTAAATCGAACCGATAAATCTTACTACACGGCACCCGAGTCGCTGACCGACTTTTGACACTTTTTTTCTTCTTTCGCCAGCGCATTATATAATATATTATAGTAAGGAAAAAACTGTCAGTGAAACCGAAACGGCACTGCATTATAATACGTTATATATTTATATATGTATGTGTGTTTGTGTGTGTGCGTTTGTGCAACACTCGCCGAGTTTTATTATAATAATAATATTAGTCGAGAGTGAAACATAGATATATTATGTATAATAGGCATATATATTATAATATAGGTAGGTATATAGCAATGACAAAAACGACGAAAACTACGATAATCGCATTATACACGGGTACATACATACATCAAGATTTTAACATATATAATTCTTTATAGATTTTTTATAAACACATAATAATAGTATTATAAGCACAATGCGCACTCATATTAGGTTAATACCACTTGTCCACCAACTTACAACCAGTACTACCATACCGGATCTAACGAGAATAACCGCGGGACAGTGTTTATATATATTTTGGGATTATTTTTTGTATTTGCGATGTACCTTAATACACGACATGCTGTGACCGATGACAGGGTGGTCAAAGTTTGTTGATCGGCGACCGCCGTTTGATCAGACGCGAATCGATTTGCATAACACACACGCATATTATATTAGTAGGTATACTGTTTATATGTTACACCACATCACTACACACGCATTCACTAGGCGCTTATTGATCGTGTATAATATATTGCTGTATATTATTGGGGCATTGGTTTTATAATTATAACGGATATGCATATGCTTCAACGGTGCAGGAGTTATTTTGTAATTAAAATCATGTAAAATATCGCTGTGATTTTATCACGTTTTACCTATTTATAATATTTATGTATTAACATAAAACACACGCGTCGTATATGTAATGCATTTGAAGGGTTTTTTTCGAATAAATCATAAATCAAAATAATTAATGAAATTATTTTGTTAATTTTTTCGGTATATTATTATTAGCTTTAAAATAGGGTGCTTGTACTTTGAAGTACCCTCTCCGCGTGTTTTATATATAACATAAGCTTAGTTTATAAGGGGAACTACAATATTAACTAATATTTCGTAAAATAATATATATATATTGTATTGTCGAAATAAATATTATCTATCTATCTATAAATATATTTCTAATACAAAATTTCAGCACATATCGAAGGCATTCTTATGATATTACAGCTAAATTCTAATTACTATTATTACCTATACATAATATAATATTATAATATAGGTTTCGTAATTTTGAAAAACGGATATTTTTGAAGTTTCAAGTATAAATAACGCACATGTGTATAACGTCTGATGGTGTTCTGTACTTATTAATAATTTCATATATTACACTATTTTAGGGTTTGCCAATCAAACTACTTCATAAGTTATGTTTTTTCTCTATTTAAACACCTCGCCGCCAAAAAGTGCGGAGGAAGAAAAAAACGACACTCAAAGCCACCGCTCGTTCAAAAATGTATCTATTTACATTTTTTTCACATTAAGTAGGAATAATACTATAATATATTCGAATACGATTATTATAATAAACACATTTTATGCACTCTACTAAGAAGAATACACGAGTTTGTATACACTAATCGTTTAACCTAGGACAAGCAAGATTATTTTATCAAAATGAAAATGCATATACCTAATAATAATATATGTATAATATTGTGCGTATGGCAAATGGAATAATATGATTTTAAAAGTAGAACGTTATGATAAGGATAATTTATTCATACCCTTGAACCTTATACGGCTTAACTTAATAGGTAAAGGTAGATTTACTGTTTTTTCTTCTTCTTGTTTTTTACACATTATAATTGAATTATTGAATACACATCATCGGGTTTACACGAAAGTAACATTAACCGCAGGTATATTATAAACTGAGAGTTTTCGAAAATCTGTTTAAAAATTATTTACTAATCTGTGATATTATAAGGTATTGATAAATATATATACATTTTGTATTTTCTTATTTATTTCTCCTAACCTCCTTAGTCCATTGCACATAATTAAATAGTATATTCTAAATTTATTACTGTACGGCGCATGTTTATATACCTAAGTACAATGAGTACATAGTATAATATATTATTATCTTGGTTTACAGTCATTTATTATATATTTTGTTATATTGTTCTTAGTATTTTGCACAACATACGTATAAGTTCTTACTAGTATGTAGGCATTAAAATCTATATGAAATATGAATTTAGGTAGTATGATTTCACTTTATAAGATATCGTGGTACTGATAAAATAATACAACATATATCTATAAAAGTAATTTGTTTTACGATGGTTTAAAAAAAAAAAACTATAAAATAATTATTCACAATAATGTATTAATAATATTATTTAACAATATAACCTCAATAATTCTCTACTATGTCTGGGATTTTATAATATATAGGTATACTATATAATATTATTCACCATACGTACTTCCTAATATAATATTAATAAAAATTTTAATTCTCAAGTTAAATTATCTCACACACCTTCACACTATTGACACACTTTACAATTCTATAATAAATAAATATTATACACAGTTAAGCTTGTAGCCATTATGCAAAATCGGAAACACTAATTGTCAAAACGGTTCACTTTAAACACTAAAGCGCAATAACAAAAATATTATTACTATTATCTATTATGATTATTTTATGACGGATAAACACTTTCTCTGTAAATACGTATGTGAATAAATTTAAACATAACCCTTTGTTAAGTACCTTCGTTTCAAAATCCATTACTATTGATGATTGATTATCTATTATTCACTTTTAAAAATGTATTTGCTTACGGTATTTTCACTTTTGTTATACAAACTTCAGTGTAGAACTGTTGAATCGTTTTTTTCTTAGTTATTTTATTATCCTTAAATATTTTAACAACAAATACACTTAGAAATTGCCTAGCCTCGGATAAAAATTCAAATGTGCAAAATATATTTATACCTATTTCTTCGAGTAAAAATATAGGACATACCTATTATCATGAAATATTTTTAATGTTATTCTACTGTCTTTGTATAAGTCGTTAGTCGTTACTATATTTACGATGTATATGGACACGTGGTAGGATGATAAACAATTTCCGCAATGAACATTATTGTGAGAGAATTCGTATAATTGAAAATTATTACTGTATGATTATATGTTATTATCATTATTTTTATATGACTCGTTAGAAAATATTAAATGTTTTCTATAATGTCACAAAAGTATATAGTCTCGCTTAATTACACGCTAACAAGTAACAAGTAACAGAAAGTAAAAGACAAATAAGATTTTTTTGTACAATAATCATTATCTTGACATTAAATTTCCACCCTTTTTTTTTCTAAGCCACAGTGCCTTTAGCTACCTATAGTTATTATTACTACTATATACATTTTTTTAACCGGTATAATAATACAGTTCTTTTGAGAATTAATTTTTTTATGCTATAAAAACATTGTTTTAGACAGTGTAAAACGAAATAGAGTGAAAAAAACGTAGGCAATAATAATTGAGGACTATATTATTAATGTACGACTACCGTAGCACACTATACTAATATTCGAACGTTTGCGGTGATGGCGTCACTGCAGACGACAACGCACGTTCGTAGGCAACGGGAACGAAAACTCGAAAAACCCATGAACCCCAAACGCTAACCTAATTATTATTTATCAACGTACGTTATTGTGTTATATACGTATCATATAAATGGGATAATACTTGCGTCGGTAAATATACATGACGAGGTGAGAAGAAAAATGAGCGTGTCGGACTCGCGTATGACGAATAATAATATTATCGATTATCTACCTATACTCTATAGGTTAAGAGGTACCTGCAGTAGTAAATATATATATATAGTTGCGCAAACAGAAAAAAAATTTATGAATATTATATCGAAATATTTTTATGTATATTCAAAATAATAATTATCATAGTTACACGTATATAGTATAAAATATAATATATATTATTTTATGACACTATAATGTACAATACTCGAGCGTGTAAACAAAAGCATATTATCTATGGATCATGTATAATAATATTATTGTACCTATTACATTTTCGTGGCGCGTGCAGCAATGGGCACAAATCGCAACTCTGTTTTCTCGGGAAATATTTCCACAACATCACGCGACTACCGGCCTCCATCGCACGTACATATACGTATATACGGATAATATATTGTATATTATATATATTATTATTATACCTATGCGACCATTCGATAGCACGTGCAGAAGTCCACTTTTCCGTGGCTCGCGCGTTCATTGTTGTCGGAAATAGCCTGTCACCTTTATGAATTAGCAATATCGCCGAAGTACTACATATAATAAATATAGAAACACATATGTGTGTTATATTATTTAGGTACATGCAAGTATATATAGTTGTAAAGTATACATATATACGAACGAGCAAATCGCTCGTGTGAACCAAAATATGACGATTAATGTGTATTCTATATACCTACTATGTATAATATATATGTATCATATTACGTTTGAAATTAAAGTTCCGTATTTACATGTGTATAAGTACCTATATTTATTCCTATATAATATACTGAGTGCGCTGACATGATGTAGATACATATGAGAAGTGTTACCCGCGTGTGACTAAAGAAGATATCGCTATATGACCTATATATAATATAATATTTATACTCAGTTTTAAAATGTGTAAGAGTAGTTGCCATTGACCAGACAGAGAAAGAAAGATTATATAATTGGAATAATTGGATAAAAAAAAAAAACGCGTGAAGACCGCTAGGGAATGTTGGAAATTATCGTATTTCCAGCAACACGTGCCTACCTATACCTACAATACCTGCCCACTCTAAATCTAAACTTGTTTGGAAAATATTTTCATTTACAAGATTTTGAAATAACTCCATGTACTTAATATGTTTTCTAAAAAAAAAAAAAAATGAAAAAACCAACAACCCAACTACCTACTTATAACTACATACCTAAATACCTCGATGTATTATAGTCTATGCGTTAAAAAGTTAATAATTGTTTCGATTATGGTGTAAAACATTTACCGCCGTCACCTATCTATATCAATACTTATTACACTTTCGATGCATTGCAATGTAATATTATGTGTAAAATGAATAAGGAATTTTTTTTTCACTAGCATATTTAATAATGATATTATTATGATGTGTTATATTTATATCTACACGTAACGTAATATATACATATATAATTAGAATGATCATCTTTTGCCACAATATTATATTATTGTCTATTTAATGTAATATAATATTGTGACTAGGTGAAATCAAAATACGTTTCTAATAACATAGCTGATAATAATCAAACGGATTGTATATACCTATATATTGACTATTAAATCGAATCGAAAGTCAATTGGCCGCTGCAGTTCGAAATAAACTAAGAAATCACGATCAATTCGTTTATGTTATCTTTGTACGGAAAACTGGTGGGTTAAATTCATAAAAAAATATCGTTGCAATATTATAAACGCATATAAATACGTAATGTAACAATTAATTAACAATACCTAGCGCATTATGCATATAATATCGACGAAGAAGGTTTTTTCACACACGTGCATATTATTATGCATATTTTATAATTTATGTATCGTCGTGATTCTTGTCGTGGCTAACCTTTTTACAACATTATATACATTTTTTTTAGTTCAATGCGAATATTAGTTACATATCAAAGTATTCATTATAATACATTCCTATAAATGTAGTCGGTGGCCGGTACAAAATCGTCATTACTAAGAAAAGTTACAAATAAAACTAGTGCAGCTATATAGAAAAGACGGTTACAGGGTGCGGAATTTCCATTGCCCTTATTGAATGGCTTAATTAAATAGCTTAATATAAACAATTATGATTTTATGAACAACATAACATTATTATTAGTATAAACTCATGATATAATATAAATTGAATTGGAGTCAGATCTCCCTTATCCATTGAATTTGTATAGTTGCTTTGTGTTTTACACATATTTTACATAGTACATACTATGTATGGGTAAACTAAAAATAAAAATTGAATACTTAAATTAACATTATACTATAAATTATTGGAATAAAATGTAGCGTTCAAACATATCGTTTTATCCGCATAATTGTATACCGCACACTGTATATTATAGTACATGATATGATAGATTGTATAGGTTGTATAGGTAGGTACATATATACCTACCTGCATATTGTTTTTAAAAAAAAAAATTGGTTTTATACGACTCGGTTACAAAATGGAAATTTAATGATAACAATAATAATAATCATCATTTACTGCCGATTTTTCTCGAACCGAAATTTTTCTACACACAGACACACAATAAGCCGAGTACATACATATAAGTAATTGGCGCAGCGGCGGCGTTGGCGACGATTTTCCGCGGGCACGCGCGCGCCGCCCATCACCACAGACAGTACGTGCGGCCGCGTCATCGACGAAGTATCCGATTTTCGTATTCTATTGTGTGCGTCGCATACTACCTATATAATATAAATATAAATTAATAATAATAAAGAAAAATTTTCTCCTACGCGGAGTTGAAAAAGAAAAAAAACCGACAAGATGGACTCTTTTTATATATAATATTGTCGACGCGAACACTTGTAACTGTAAGATTAATGTATAATTATATACATTGTTGTTATTGTTGTTGCCGTTATTAATATTATTATTGTTGTTATATACTCACGTATAACACGCGTTATATGCATATAATGAACAAAATCAAATTATCGCCAATCAAAAATTTTGGATACTCTGTGCAGCATATACTATTATGACCGCAGGCAATGTTCAACATATAATACTATACAAAGGAAAAAACACACTGGTAAGCGACTGTGCTACTATTCATAATATTGTAATATAGTATACAATGAAAACTTTTAGTCGAAACCAGACATAATCGTTAATTTGATGGAAAGGATTGGTCATGAAGTATTGGCAACCGCGAATATTACGCTTCATATAATACAATATTATATATGTATATAGATATTTTAAACCAGAGCAGGATATCAAGTTGTTGTTATGAAAGATATAATTACAATATTATACATACACATTATAATATATGTTGCTTTTACCTGCATGTGTATACCTATATATAAGTATAATAACTTTTTTTATATTTATTACAAAAACTTATATCCACGTTACGCAATATTTCTATAAACGAATTTCCACATAAAAATCGTACGCCCAGGTAAATAGAGTACTACACAATATTATTATGGTAATATGAACACATGTTGCATCCAGTAAATATGCACTTGATAAATTGCAATTATATAGGTGATCTGCGTACCTATTTATAACTTGCAGCAGTATAAAATTATAGGCTATTACAATATTCTATTATAGTAGGTACGCCATGAATCCTAAAGAAGCGTTCGATACCGCAGTCGTTCTATAAACCGTGCCCGTTTTAGGTTAGGCTTAGGTTTTTTATTATAGGAGGTCAAAGCAGATTTTGTTCATATTAAATATTTTAGTATGGAATATAATGCAGAAAAGAAACAAAACTGCATGGTACGTATTGGCGGCCATATAAATATATATACGAGTCGTAAAAGTGTAAAACCGACAAATCGAAGCCCTACAACTTGTAATGTGACGTGTATTTCGCATTCCGTATTGACGTTTTTAGCATATTCGACGTCAGACACGTTCGTATCCACAAAACTTGTCAAAGGCATTCTATATAGGCATGATATATAATATATATTGGTGCAGTCTTGGTCGCAACTCGTAGAGGAACATTACCAACTATAATACGTACAAACATAATATTATGTAGGTAGAAACGTAGGGTAATAAGTCTATGATAAATACCTATGGTAATACACGAGTACTAAATCGTGTGGCTTTTCTCACGTTTATTATTTATTTTTATACCTTTTTATGGACAATTTCACTCGGGGTTCTGTTGTATACGGCGAAGTTATATAATAGCATAATATTTATTATTGTGAAACCATTATTCCATACTCTTGATGACATCTCCTTAGCGTAAAAAAATAAGTTATTGTGCCGACGTAGAGTATAGTGGAGGATAGAAACGTGATACCTATATTTGTTTTTTTCATTTTCATTATGCTCATTAGGTACACGTTACGCATATTTGACAATTAACGTATTGTGTTAATTTATTTGCTGAACGTTTGCTATATTATAGCCAACGCGCGCGTGTGACTGATTAATGACACTGCAATACTGTGCACTGCACTGGGATTGGTCTTTACGGATACGAAGAAATCGTTAAATATTATTCGTTAGCATTTTCAAAAGTTTCGTTAGAACTGTCTATAGATACAGGTATTTATTTTTGTTCGAACCGTTTATTCATCCCATCTCCGCCCCGAAATGTCGCGATCTTCAGAACTATCAACGGCATCCGGATATCAATAAAAAAAAAATTGTACTGCCCGCTGCCGCCATATTATTGCGATGTGATGATATGTTAACTGATTTTCTTCGTTTCATATTTATATATTTGGTTTCCTTTCCACACCCCTTTTAACTAAGTCGAACGTTGTAACATAATACACTGCATCATATAGACACAAAACACATATTATAATAATATATACAGTTTATTAGCATATATAGCTACAGTGTGCCAGTATATACATGCATAGCACACGTCGAACACGATGTTCAATGCCAAATCGATTTTAATACATCCAGTCACGGTGTGTGGTTATATACACGGAGAGCGCGCGTTATACTTACGCATACACACACTAGCGAGCTCGCGTTCGGTTATACCTCATACCCATCATATACACAACGACGATCGACGAATAGGCATTTTACAACTGCACGTCCATCGTGGTTTACGTAATCGCATTCGCGAGATTACGATTAATATTATAATATTTTACGAAGAGAATAAAATAATGTAACGCTATAATATTATAAATGTATGCCTATAAGCATATATTAAATGTAATAATAATGTAAAATAATATTAGCACTTATAAAACAATTGCATCTGCAAGTATTATGTTTTTTTAATAATTAGGCACCTATACGTATTCGTGCCAAATTCCTAACATTTTAATCATGATGATATTCTTTAAAGTTTTGTTGTGTATTCCTGCAGTCATGCTTAATTATAGGTAGTATCTTACAATTCTTACACAAAATGATTAATTGATTGCACGTATTATTAGGTAGATAAAATGTGGATACTTTTTTAAATACCTTTATTCTTTTTATTGTATTGATGTATGTGTATATTAATATAATATTATGAATAAATAAATAATAAGCAACGGATTTATTAATTTACAAGCCATCGAATCTAATTATTTCGTTAAAATTCCAAAAGTTAGTTTACATAAACATAGTATCATTTATTAGAATCATAACAAACTATTTTATCAAAAAACATTGGTTATTAGTGGTATTACTTATAATTGTTGTTATTATTATTATGATATTTTTAGTTTGATTACTTTAATAAATTTTAAAACGTGTAAAAATAATATATTATTTTTTCTTGTACTGTGACATTTTTAAGTTTTAACTTATATGATGATGTGAGTTTCTAAAACATGCGTAGCTTAGGACATATTATACGTACACGCCCGTTTGAGCAATATTTTAACTGCGTGGGTCGTTGTTTCATGTATCCGTGAAAATCATTTTTTTGGAAATAGTAAATTATATTTATATGTTTTGGCATGACCTTAACACACTATACTCGTACACATATTATTTAGAACTAAAATGTGCATTGTATATGTGCAGCTGCAGTAAAGAATTGAATGAAAATACGTATTTATATGTACCTATGATACAATAATCGTGTGCACTGTGCACTATCATTAAGTCATCATCTTGTCCGAACAGCTTATCAATGTACAACTTTAAATATATGGTAATAATATAATAGTAGGTACCTACATATATTATACGTGCATGTAATATTATTCTTGGTCTGATTTTAAACAGAACTCGTTTTCTTTGATAAAGAACATAACAACACTAAAACATTTATGTTATTTTGATTTTGATTTTACATCGGAAACATACTACATTACATAGGTACCTACACATTACATAGGTATTATGTTTTATGCAATTTTTTAATATCTATTTTCAACCACGTGGAAACTGGAAATCGTCCTACGACCGAAATTCTAGATACTTATATCATTATAGTCATTTTGGTATATACACGTATACGTATGTGTCTAAAATCCGTGAACGTGTTGGTCAATCATATTAATATGTTATTTATTATTTTATTATACAATTCTGGACGATAGCAAATAAGTATAGAAATTAATCATTTTGTCGATAATAAATATAAATTTAATACTACACAGCCACACAGGCCACTGCTTAAATGATATAAAAAATCTAATTATTTGAAAATAAGGTCTTTGAGTATAGGTATTTACAAATTCCAAAAATCAGGATTTGTTTGTATACATTATCTCAAAGGCAAAATAGGAATGGTTTATCGTTGGTTTGAATCACCCTGTAAATTACATTATTACACGTTTAAATCAAAACCTAACCGAACATGTCGGCCGTTTTAAACGTTATTAGCGTTGTTATTATCGTGAGCAAATTTCAGTAGACTATTTCATTTCGTAGAGCACGCTATTTCACTGATTATATTATTATGATAAATAATAACACTCTATTCGGTGGCCGCGCTGTGGAAGCCTACTCGACTCAGATTATTATATTATATATATTATTATATCGACGGCGTAATAATAATCGGCCCCCCAGGTGCATTATGCATCACACACATACAAACTATTGCATGTATAATTATTTATCATATTATATTATAATGTTACGCTTGACTTTTGGAATAGTATGACGAACGGATGGGGCGATGATAGCCGACTATCTCGCACTCTGAGGGTCTTGCGTCTCGAACCACACCACAGAGCAACCTGTAATGTCGCGCTAATAGTGTTTATAACAATAATAATAATAAAGTTGTAGGTAGTATGACAAAAGCGAAACGTAAAACCGGTAACTAATAATAATAATAATAATAATAATATTTGTAGCTTCCCTAATAATTTATCACTCCGTCGGACGTCTCGGACTCATGAACAGTGGAGCTGCAGTGTACGGTACGCGGGCGGGAGATTAGACAGCCAATACACACAATACACACAATCACAACAGTTTGGCCCCATTTATATGTATCGGTTATTCGAGTATGCGATACGCTTTATTCAGTTAATTCATATATAGATATATATATGCTACCGATGATATGTTATGACTTATGGGACATTTTCGTTATTCACGAGCGATTGAGCAGTATAGGTTATTTATTAGGTTTATGTCTATATAGGTATTATACGAACTGCACAAACTCAATTATATTATTATATTAATATATGCCGAGGACAGCAACAAGCGCTTTTAAACAGTGTTTTTCGCACACCCCCTTCCACGCTGTCAATATGTGTATATTATATGGAAATATAGTATTACGAGTGTTATAAAACGACGCGATATACATGGCGTTATACACGCAGTAAATACACAACAAATAATATTATCACAGTGTTATGAGCCCTCGCTATAATTTACGTCTTTATAATAATACAGTATATGTATTATTATATTATACGTTTTTGGTTAACACAACGAGTATAGTTATTTCAAAATATTTACTTTCGTTCAATGTTATTCTAGTGTCCCATGGCGTGGCCACCTATATGTGTAATATATTTTTATACCTATAAATAATATTATAATGTATGAGGCTTGTACTATGAGTAGAATCATACGAGTATTATATAGTATAGGTATGGTATAGTACCTACTCGTATGGCTCTGTTCGACCATAAATTGCCGAATCGACGGCACTACACGTATATAGAAGTACAGCCCGATGTACAAACTAATAATATAATAAAGTTTTTATCTTTTATAAATATTGTATTAGATCGGTCCATTTTCCCGACAAAAACTACTTCAGTTCAGTTGTAGTGCTCAAACGCTGTGTATAATACGCACCTATATTCGTGATGCCGGGCCGTATAGGTGTTATGGGAAAAAAAATCCTTCGAATAAAATCTTATATTATAAAACTCGACTGCCCGTTGTTGGACAACGTTACACAAATTAGCATAATTAATCGAATATGTCATAAAAATCATACGACCCGCTGGCGGCCACTGCGCACCGGTGTTTAATATTATTACTTTCGCGTATCGAATTCGTTATCATATTATTTATATTTTTTTCTAAACTCATTTTTATAGAACTGGAAACTACTAGTCTTAACTCTTAAGTCAAGGTCAGGTTTTTTTCAAAACTAGAATTATATATACATATACTCGTATATAATATCTTACATATATTATATTCGAGACGATGCACCACAGGCTGACGTTTTAACTAACATACACTACACGCACGTCGTGCTGAACGTGGAAACAAACAACAGTTTTTGTATAAGTTATAAGCACAATAATTATTAACTGATTGAAATGTCACAAATATAATATTAGTTTAATTGGTAGCGAATGTATTTCTTGTATTTTTCTGAGTTTTCTGCTGCGACTACTATACAATCACCCGTCATTGATAAAAATCCTATTTACAATTTAAAAAGTTTGCATACGTTATAACTTATACTGCATTTATAATATATATATATATATATATATACTTATACACTACCTATATATAAATATATACTTAATATGCGTACCTAATGTTTATTATAGAGTCTGTTAGTCAAGAGTCTTGACCAACAGATTCAAGAGAACTTAAGATGACCATAATCATGTCATGTATAATACGTATACACTACAGCAATAGTATGAGAACATAATATTCTGTTTACAAATTACATTCAATCATAATATTATATTATAATACATATAATACAAAAATTAAACCACATAGTATTAAAAAGGAGATAATTATTGTGATAAATAGAATCATGGCTCTCTTAAGACACGTTAGTGGCTGGAACAGCCGCAAGGCAAAATAAATATATGTCCACTGTCTCCAATGTACACGACGCAACATTTAGTTTATTGGATTCATGCATAACTTCAAAAATCATCATGAATTCTAAAAATTCATCAGTAGAGTGTGAAAATCGTACAGAAACGCAAAAAAAAATATTGGATGATTATCAATAGAATTATAAGAAAATGTTTGAATTTTAAAATATTCGTCTCTACTCATGTGCATTTTAAAGAATATTAAGTTCAGATTTTGTTATACATACTGAGACAATGATTAAAAAAGTGATACGTTTACGACAGTTAATTAAGTGAACTAAACTGCATTTAAGTACCTACTTATTTTTAAAAGTCACATTTGCATTTGCATTTGTGTAGTTATTTAAAAACAAGTTGAATTATTAAGAAGAAAACTTCTAAGAGACACCCTGTACATACAAATATAAAATAATAAACGTACCAGAATGTTTATATATATATATATTACCGGAGCAGAAAACGAGGCTCATTATTACCAGAAAGGTAATAGGAAAAAAACGAAAATAATAATATATAACAACATGGCCTGTGTTGCAGTGGGTGGATGTGAGCCTACTAAATTACGGGTTACCACCGAGCAGGAATGTCTCGCGTGTTCCTCCACGACGTGTACATACACATATACACGTATATATATAATAGGCGTACAGTACTATACACGCGCGCGCGCGTAAACCAGCAGGAAGATATAATAAAGTATACTTATAATATACGTTATGTCGCTGTTGTTAAAGTCGCCGTTGTTGTGGTTGTAGTCGTACAAGTACGTATTATGCAGGGACATATTTTCGAAAATTCGTGTATTTCGGTGCTGCATACATATAATGTTTATGAGAAATATCGTGGTAATACACAACGTATATGTAATATGTATGTTATATTTTTATACTTGTGGTAATAATAGCCGTGTGTTGAGCAGACACTGCAGCATCCGCACTGCAGCAGCCAGACAGTGTCTTATTATACGACGAGTCACTTTTTTAGTTGTATAATCGTGTCAGACGCATTATAATAATGAAAATAATATAATAATATATAGTAATATACTCATTGAATAACATATTATACATTTAATATTATGGTCACCGATGACCGATGTTCGATAACGACACGTAAGGCCGCGGGCTGTGCGGCTTGATATCTATGAAAATGTATTTCGTTTTTTAACATTTTTGTTTACGATGTACAACGCTCCTACGGTTTCTAAAAAAATATAATATAGTTATATTTTTTTAGACATCGAGTAATAATTTTATTTGTGCATGAACTTCTTGTTAGAAAAAAAAACATATTCGACCGACGATTTAAGAGAAAACGAAAGTTATAAACGTACCTATACATAATAATATTATAATATTTCGGAAACACTAAGAATTCTTCAACTCTAAAAACTAACGGGAAACGGATATTAAAGAGTAATGATGAATGATGACGCACTGATGCGGCTTACAATATTTTAATAATAGATTACCAGTGTCTGCAGTTTAAATAGAATCCGATCTATTACCGCTGTTGTGGGTGTATTTTATCATTTTGAGCATTGTGCATATTGAAGAAAGCAAGTAAATCAATTTAAATCAAAGTAATTATACGTTCATAACGTAAACTGTAATTTATTGCTTGGTTGCTTATTCGTCCAAATTACAAAATACACCAAGTAATACCTAATAAAAAACCCATATTGCCATATTGTTTAAATTTATTTTACTCTATTATTCTATTGAGAAATAGAATTTATTGGTGACCGCAAAAGTCATTTAAATCGATTTACCTGTTATATAGTTTTCAAATATAATTTTCTACCAATTGAATACTTTGAATATTATTGAATTGTGGCTCTATAAAACCTTGTTTTAAAATAATTGTAAAATATCTTAATTATTCTGACAAATTGACAGATTGCTAATAATTATTGTAAATAAGTAACAACGCATATTCAATGAACGTTTCCGCAGTCTTATCGTCTTTATATCGACGCATAAGCATTGGACAAGTTGCTTACGTATATAATTGTATATTGTTCCATACAATGTATAATATATATTTGCAAAAAGGACGCGAATAATTTCGTAACACTCAACCGGTTTCGGCCAATGGTTTGGGCGGGTACACGGGGTAAAGGGAAGAGAATTAAAAAAAAATAAAAAAAGAAGAACAAACCACATTCCAACCGGTCACTTTGGATACTTTGGATCGTTAGTCAAACATTTTTTTTTCAAGAGAGGGATGTATGTTAAATGAATTATTAAGTCCCAGATAGGAGTTATAATATTATATACTTTATCAAACATAATATTTTACCTATATTATATAAGTAGAATATAATGTTTGGCCATGATTAAGAAGTTATTAAAAACGACCACAAAAAATTTCAAATTAATACGGCAAGTAACTATAATTATTATATACCTATATGTTTCAATTCCCCGTTGTTATAATATAAAATATTTTAGGTCGGCTAATAGAAACACCATATAACTATATGAGGGATAGATTGGCAAGTGGAAAACACTGAGTAGGTTTAATTTAGAAAAGTTATTGGTGTAATAATAATAATAATAATAACATAATATACACTAACACCATACACGTTATACTTACCACCTCGGTTCTTCAGGCTTAATATTGTTTCACAGTTATATGAATATTATGAACAATTTTTTCCTGTTTTTGAAAAATATCCATTAAATACCATGAAAGCATGCAGAAAGATTTTTGCGATTCCTGCAATAAAATGTGATAACAAATACAATATAATATTTGGTCGACTATTACAATAAATGCAATTTATAAATTTAAAATGTAATATGTACATCACAAACACAATTCATTATATTTGTAACTCTAAATGAGTAAAATAATTATATTTTATAATACTATAATATGATAGCATCCTATCCTGTAGGTAAATGCGCGCAGGTCACCAGGGTAACGGAACGCTGTGCATTGGCGTAAGCGATTTTTAATTGTCCACCACCGCCGCCCACTACAGTCATGTGTAGAAATAATCATAATATATGTACATTATACATCTATACCTCGCCCATATGAGCAGACCCATTGGAATGTCCTACGACGAGTATTGAGTGTGAGTAGTTTAAGTAGTATAATATTATTATGGTGTATACAGACGGTCGCCACTGCAGCGGCCGCTCAGTGGTGAGTCATAACATAAGATATGTCGGCGGCAACATCGGTGCATATACACGATTGAGCCGACTCGATAGAAAAGATGATAAAGTTATGTAGACAGGGAGCAGAGTATAATAATATTATAGTCAACATTCAAAAATCCCAATCGGTGGTTTCTATAAAGACTCTTATATGTAAGCGCATATTCATTTTGACGAGTTATAAAATTATGCAATTTGTGTCGAAGATTCTCAAATGTAATACATAGTTTTTCTAAAAGCTTAGTTAGAAGAAGAATTCCAACAGAGTCGAAACTAAGTAATAATGAATAATTATAAAGCAATAAATATCATGAAAAGATTTTGTTTGATTTAAAATTAAAAATAATCCCAACGCTTTAATTGCTTTTAGGCAAATTTACTCTATATATGAACAGAGAAAAGAATATGCAACTAGAAGGTTACACCAAGGCCATGTATATTATTTACTTTAAAAAAATACCTATCACTGATAAACTAATCAAACGAAATTTTATTTTTATTCCTGTGAAATGATTTATTTAATCATTTTGAGACATTATAATTCAAAATCGTAATACAAAACATTATTTACGTTAAATAATGTGTACCTAATAGTGTTTAAAACCATCAAAAAAAATTTAAGCTTATTAAATTTAAAAAACTGAAGCTATCATTTAAAAAATATTAGAATCACCACGGGGTCAGATAGTCTTTAGACACAATGGCAGTTATACAGGAATTTCGAAGATAAATATCTGTAATTAATATATTTTAATACTCGTAGACAGTCGTTTGTGAAATACAATCTGAACCAGTTGATGATATAACTAGAGAGACTAATGCTTTACAAATATCAATACAAAAGTGCTCAGTGCGCTCGTGTATTTCAGTTGAGCATCAGTTCAATGCATTGGAAAGTCAGTGTCGCTTTGTCGACAAAATCCGTTTGATTATCGTTATAAATTTTTCTAAATTAAAATCTTCCAAAACGATTTTCTTTAATTAAAATTCTAATATACAAAAAACATATTACTTCGAAAATGCATAATATTAATTTGTCGAGTCATTTGTTTTTAATAGTTTCTGGTATTTATATCTATTTCATAGATCATATTTTTTAATTTATTATTTTGTAGAATTTAGGGAAAGTAGATTTGACATTATTAATTTCTAGAATACCTAATTACATTTATTTATGGTTTTATCAGTTTTATGAACTAATTCAAACAACATTTATCATCATCAGTGGAAAGGTTAGGTTATTGATCTCAAAGGATAAAGTTCCACTTAAATAAGCATAATCGCAAATAATAATTCCGAGATCGTATAGCATAATAATTTTCGCTTTGGAAAGAATTTATTTAAGAACTAAATGAAAACAATTCATTACATTTTAATTTTTAATACAATTTGCTGTAGAAAGGACATTAATGTCACAATATCGTTGTCACATCTAAAGAAAAAGATCCTATTGTGCATCTCCGATCTGCGTAAAATGCATACACCGATTTCGTTAAAAAACAAAACAAAGAAAAACTGCAGTAGTAATAATATAGCTGTATAATTGCAGCGTACGTCGTTTCCACTGGGAAACGTGTGTCGGTCGACCGTCGACCGAGAGAGTCATTAATAATAGAGCGCTAAACGTGTAATTCCGGTGCTGTGTTTTATACATGTACATTTAATATGGTATACGTCTTAATTAAATGTCAACGATGGAAATAGGTTTGATCAGACCCCTTTTTAATCGGTTTCCTCGACACGTTGTCCGTGTCGAGATATAATATCATTTCATCTCCATGATGTTGTCCGGTATATTTATTATACGATTGAATATAACGCAAAATATTTTTTAGAAACGAGGCTCCATTCGACCCTCGACAATGAATATCCCACCCGACTACCAGTGTTTACCTAACGACGTCAATACTCGTATATCCAGTGTGCAATGTAGTTTATATATTATATATTATATATTAATATATAATAAGCGTACAGCAGCGGTTTTATAACTCGTATAATATTGTACGTGCCGCAGCATCACTCTGGGCGACGGAGACAATTAAAATCATCAAAAAACCGTTTCACTCCCCACGCCACCGTCTGGGCTAACCTATCGCCTATTACACGTAGGTATAGTACAGGTAGGTACAACTAGTAGGTAGGTTGGTATTCGGTAGTAAATACGATTTTCGTTTGGCTTTATTATTATTATTTTTTTAATTTACTCCTGGGAAACCGGTTGTTTACGCGGGCTATACGCGTACACCATACCTACGTATATCCGACGGGGTTGTACCGCGATGATGACGACGACAACGACGGCGATAATAAAATATTAGAATTATTATTAAACCCTCGTCGGGCGGCCTCGCCGTCCAACCACCTGCAGCGGAGGAGATGCGACGCTCGGTCCAAGACAGGTGCTGCGTAGTAAATAGGTACATAATAATATTATTGTGTATTATACGTGTATATACAGAGAGAAATAGTTCTTCTACCACCAAACACGTGCCGCCGTCCCCTTCACCTTCTCAACACCGCGCAACAAACACGCCCGTCTTTATATTTACAGTCCGTCGATCCCTCACTGCGGCACAGTTTCGTTTTACCGTACCGTATTAATTTATCCGTATGTCTTGAGACGCGCGCAAAGGAGGTGTACAGAAAATAATATAAAAAAAAAAAGATGTATAATAATATAAATTATGAATTATTATCGTGTAATACATTACAGCCCTTATTACAGCCATCAGCGGAGAGTATTTTGAATATTTTACTGCGCAGACAACGAAACGCGTTCAGATATAATATCTGTTACAATCAATAACTCTACGTCTGATATCGATATACTGCAGCATGTATAATATTTTAATAATATGTTATTTTATTGGGTAAATAATAATTAGACGAATAATAATAATTATAACAATTATTATTATACGATAATCGATCGAATAGCGACGCCGCGGCCGTTGTGGCCGTCCATATTGCGGCGTATAGACAGAAAAATGACGCGCTTAGACGTGAAGAAAGAATAGTGCATCATCGTGTATATAGGTACTACAGGTGCTTATCTAACATTATTATTATATTGTATGGTACAGTGTGAACCATCGTGTTCGTCTCGTTTACTTGTGACGGCTTTATCGGAAAACACAGTAGATTTCCCTGTATATAGTAGCAGTACAGCGTGAAACTCGCCATATTAATATTGTAATCGCGTATCCGCGCGTGTAGATATAAAGATTAGTCACCCAACAAAAAACTGTTGGTAAATCGCCAAAGAATCCGCGAAAATTAAAATGATTACGAATTGGCAATGTGATCAGATGTTTATTGTACGACGGTTATTGTACGCGGAACGGCTTAATTTGCATGAAGTGTTACGATCGGTTTTTTTTATAAAAAAAAATAAATTTATAGGTATACTCACTACTCTATAATGATGCGTGTAATTTATGACAACATACAATAATAATAATAATAATACGATTTGTAATAATATTACCTATATCATAACGAGACTGATTACTCCGTTGGAGTTGGTGCAGTGAATTTGTTTATAACAGATATAACTGAAGAGCACGAGATAAACAATCAAAAACATAAAAATGTAATGATTAATACCTATATCTTAAATAATAAATAATATATTATATTAGGTATACTTTATATCTCGGTCAATTAAAAATATATATCATCGCACGGTGTATGAAATACGAACAAGTATTATTATAAATACGTATAAGAAATACGTATTCTGCGGAATATGTATAGGTAATAAGTAATAACTAATAAGTAATAAGTACTAATATAATATATAGTATATAGTATAATCGCGTGTAGGTAACTGTAATTTTAGAGAA
This sequence comes from Aphis craccivora, assembly GCA_009835225.1. Lineage (NCBI taxonomy): Eukaryota > Metazoa > Arthropoda > Insecta > Hemiptera > Aphididae > Aphis > Aphis craccivora. The sequence goes on from VUJU01002274.1 coordinate 21,912, forward strand.
AAATGTTAAAATTATTAGCTTTTTACACCATACGGGCGGGAGTTTATTTATTATATTTTATTTTCGTAATCAAGTGAAAATCTTAGTCATGTTCATATGTACTCAGTTATTAAAGATAAATGAAAATAAAAATGTCTTAATGTAAAAATAGGTATATCTATTACAATTGTGTTTCTACGTCCATTATTGTTTATCAAGTTGATAATATCACAAAAATGGTACAATAAAAAAAAAAAATTCTGTACGCTGCAAACTCCTTGTTAATTATTATATTACGTACCTACTTATTAATTTTTTTATCCAACTTCAGTTATAGGTATACTATTGTTATTAATAGTCAATATATTATAAGAAATATGTACGTGTAATAATTCTAAATAAATATCTAATCAACATAATCACACACTGTGATGTTATTATTGCTCATATACGGTATTATATGATATTAAACTGATAAATGCTATTGATGTAAGTTCCTAATAATACAATACAAATTATAAATACATATAAGGTTAATCAATTTTATCCAAAACGTATTTGTATTCAAAATAGAAATGTTTATAAATTGTAAGATGTTATTAAATTACAAGTTGCAGCTTACAAGGCATAAAATGGGATTAAGAATCGGTATCGTTATAATATATTACACACACACTACAGTACTAAACCATCACATCTAACTACGTACCTACAACGTTCTTGCATTGTGTTTGATAATAAAACTTATGAATTAGACTCGTGCACTAAAAACGAACGAATTAAATAATAATAAATATCAGGATAACTGTACAGTATATATGTATTACACATATGTATACAATATACATTGTACACATTATACAATAAACATAGATTTCAAAAGAAGGATTGTCAAAAAATAAAATAAATAAAGGATAAAAAAGAACATTTACTCGAGAGTATATACTTTAGAAAAGAAAAAAAAGACGTTATATATTCATACGTGCAGCTTAACATTGAACTATTTCATTCGTATTAAAAACGAATTCGATGTGAACACTTCAAGGACCTGCAGGAAGTGTTACGACGACGACCGTGACCAAATAGAGCCGACCTTTTAGACTTGGTTGGTGGTAATAATCCTCCTTTTGTTGGTATACTGAGGCACTGTACGCCGGTCGTTAGGTTTGCATACCGTTAACTCGCGTTGTGTATACTTACCTATATGTTCCCCCAACCACTATATTATGCGTACTCGCGAGTCCCCTTTTTAGCGATTATTTTATTATATATGTATACATATTTATGCCACCACTGCAGAACATTACGCCACATTAAATATTCGCCTGTTATGAACTGCAGCCTCGGGGCCTGTAATGATCTCCTCTTCTTCCACATACGATAGCGGCGAGACGACGACGTTCGTAAAGAATTAATACGAGCGAGAGAGAAAAATCGACTATAACGTATATACCTATATATGTTGTGTACAATGTCTTGGGGAAAGTCGTGATGGCGCGTCAGCGTGTTTAAATAGGTGTATAATATACATGTATACATAGGTATATACGTATAGCTGGAAGCCGAACCGCCGCTGCAGTTGTCAATACGTATTTTATGCGTACATATGTAGGTATATGTCCTATAGTATCTCTATGATTTCACCGTGCGAATCGAAAATGAAAACGGGCTTTTATAAATTGCACGTGACCTCGACCGGTGCGCTAATTACCGTTCTGCCCTCCTCCCGCGGTATATTATATAGATATACCCATAACCTATATATTATATTATATAAACATAACTGCACTATACCTACTGCAACGGTCGTACATTCGCTTACCCTGCACAGCGGCGTGGTGTCAAATTCTCACAAGACGACAAAACCCTTTTGGACCAAGGTTGCTTTCTTATTTTACTTTTCGCCCTCGACGGTTGACAGCTGCAGGTGTATACCGGCACGTCATCTACGTATATCCATCGTCAGTATTAGCAGTACACTGCGATATGTAGCATCTGTCGCGCATGTGTCCGCGGCTGACAGCAGCCGCCCGGGGTATATTGTTCAAAATTTTTTTTACTTTTATACCCGTAATTGTATCCGACGGAATGGCATCGTGCTGCCATGACATAATAATATTATAAAACAATGTTATCGTGTAACGTATACTACCTGTATAGGCTGTATATATAATATATAGGTACGACGTACGTATAATATATAGTACCTATTTTAACAGTGCTGTTACGCACAGCATATAAGTACCTAACTATATAACTACAATATGCGTTTGTTTTGGGATTTTAGTATACTGCATGTCTGCATTATACTATTTTCACTTAAAAACGTCGTGAGTTTTTTCTTTAGCATGATAATATTTGAATGCGAATTTCGAAATGACTCTACAGAGGGCACTTTAAACTATCAAAATTCAGTATTGGATCTATGTAAACATGTTGTCGATAATAAAGGAATACACAGTGTCTATATTCAAATATTGATGGGTGGTGGAGGTGGCGTTTATGTGCAGTTGCGTCGTAGATTTGTAGCTGTATCGTTGCTGTGTATAGTGATTTTTGTGTTTACTATAATGTCACTGAGTAAAGCACTAAAGCGTGCAGCTTTTTTTATATCATAATATTGTATGCAGTGTATATAATGCACTTCCGATGGAAAGTCAACCAATTCACTCTTGCGGAACACAACCACCTTGGGCGTGTCGCGTGCGTTCTTGTAAATTTCTTCTCGTTCTAACACACATTATGATATCAAAACGAATTAATTAGGAAACATTATCCACACGAGTACACGACAAGGATTATGCAATTTTTCGCGAAAACAATCAACACGACCGTACACAATATATACATGGTAAATTAACATACCTACATGTCGGAGTTAATAAATAAAAATCATTTACAGACGATGTGTAGATTATAGGATATAGGTAGTAAAGCTATTTGATTGTTTATTATTTTATATTATTATTATTACATTGACAGCGGACGAATATGTTAATTTGACAGTTTGTTGATTTATTATGGTGACTGATTAATATGTATATTGTATACATATTTATAAAGATACGTAGGTACACTAATAAAGTAGCGCGTACTATATGTCCACATTGCTCTCGACAAACAACTGATTAATTATTCATTTTAAAAAATTAAAAATCCTCAAGGTTTCTTATTATACGTTCAATATCTGATTCAAAACTTATAAGATATCATGAATATAATATATCAAATTTAATATTTTAAATACATTTTAAGTACATAAATAAATAATATATTAATAATAATAATATTTATTATATTATACATAATATCTAAATATATTCATACTTAAGAAAATAACATTAACAAAAATGCATTATACCTACTTATTAACAATCAACATTGCTTCATTGGTTATACGAATATATTTGTAAATATAATCCGTTTATGAAACGATATAATATGTGTACAAGTGCATTGTAAGGATTGTTTTTAATGCATTTTAAATATATTTTAACAAAATATTATAACCTTTATACAAAAATCAAAATGTTACACACAAAAATATTTAATACATAACATATATGGATAGTCTGGATAATGAACTTACGTCTAATTCGTTCTTTGAAGCTAGTGAAAAAATTGAAGCATTAATTTCCGCTACCTAGTAACTAAGTAGCTATCCGCAATATAGTAACTATAGGCAATACTGAATACTGAATAAGTGATTTTTAACAGTACGATTTTTAAAATTGATGTTATTTTTCTCTATACAGGATGCGAATTTTTCGAAATTAGTAATACTTGGTAAGCTTAAACCTGTTGTAAGACTGCTGTGTGTAATCACAGATATGTAATGTGTAATATGATGATAATAATGTAATACGTGATATGTGTAATCACGTAGATATGTACCTATGCAAATGGGCCTAAACCCGTTTGGCTTTGTATTCGTAAAATATTGATTCCAAAAGTTATACAGTTAAAAATCAATTACTCTGCACTATTATAGTATACATATTATTACACATATTATTAGGTATTGATGTATGGTTATATTATATGGTGAAAATCAAAGTACTGGAAATTTCTCCGATAATTTTGCGGACCTAATTGTATCGCAGTAATACATATAACATACATGAAATGTAGGTCTTATTAAAACAACGCCCTTGTGGCCTCGTTAATAATTTGTCATCATGATCATGTCAATTACGGTTCATTTAAATAAAATTATTCTTTATCGGCACATTGTGTATCGCGTCAGGAAGGTTGTATGTCATGCAGTCATGCCTTATGCTCATACAAGTTGTACATATTTTCCACGTGGTCGTTTTGCACTGTCATCACAATAATCTTGTAGTGTACTTACCACACTTCCACCTATATACCAGGGTACAATATTATTATATGTATTATATACAAAACTACAAGAGGTTCGCAATCGAGATAATAATATTATAGTCTACTAAAACGGTTGCAAACCATCGTAATGGGCTTTTTGTTTGTAGTAGGTTTTAATTGAATCGCGGTTGGTTAATGAACCCATTACAATGCGTATTGAAATATAATTATAGGTAACTGCGCGCAGCTTGTTCGCGGAAGATAATAGACACCGCATAACAATAAATGTGTTAATAAATGCAATAATGGTGTTCCGGCCACAGATCACAATTATTGGTCGTTTAATTATAAAATAAATTTAAGGAATGAAGTGTGATTGAATTGATCGGAATAATTATTGCAGTTCCGTGTTTTGGAGTTCGGCAATTCGATCAATTACTCCATGTAATACGTATACATAATAATACACTAATACAATTAATATATGATTTATATACCTAACATATTATAGTCTTATATTCTTATATTCTAGAGCTACAATACCTACGCGGCTTTACGCACGACGAAAGAGCTCGTGGCTGTTGCGTTTTGCGCGTGATGATAATGAGTGTCTGGGTTTACCCGAATCGATAAATTTTTACTTCTCAGAAATCTGATCGAACCGCAATATAACCGTGGTCGAAGAAATTATTTTTTTTTTTAAAGAATGTCATTGACCCGCCGTCGTCAACGTGCGTATATATATCGTATGTTATATAGTATTGTGTGCGATGTGTGCGTACAATACATGCGGAGAAAGAATAGTATATTTAGGTAAGGACACCAAATATACTGCGAACTGCTGCAGCGAAAACGTGCGCGAATTTTAATCCAGGCTTAAAAAAATAAATAAATATGTTCATCATCCGGCGGCGACAAGACGTGTTCGCGAACTTGGGCACGCGATATAATATTATATATTATATAATATAATATCACAATTTATAAAAACGTGTTTATTATTCCGTTGTCCGGTGCCGGTGTGGCTTTCGCCTCGGGGCATACAAATTTATTATAATTATTATGTATACGATACATACGCACATACTGTATGTAGGTATATTATAATATAGAAGTAGGTTTATAAAACATAATAATAATAATAATAATATAAAACAAATCATATATACCAACAATATACAAGCGCAGTATTATCTTCCGAGTCCGTTTGTAGAGTTCGTGGAGGGGAGGTCAAGCGTTACCCGGGGCGACCTTGGGGAGGTGCGCGGTCCAGGGCCGAAGGGGTTGATCGGCGGCTGCTGCGGCGGCGGAGAGCTCATCGGAAATTCCCGGGCGCCGGTGAACCGTGTGCGTGCCTTCTATATAATATATTATAACGATGGTCGGCGTGGTGGTGATCGGAGAGGGGAGGCCGCCGTCAATCGACGGGGCGGACCGGAGCGGGTGAGAGGCACGCACAACACGCAAACACACACACACACACACACACACACACGAACGCAGCCGTCGGCTCAGCGGCGGCGACGAGCAGCTACGCGGCTTCGGGATTTTTAATGGTTTGTCTGGGCAGCCGGATCAGTGTGTTGCCGCGAACTGGTTGCGTGAGGACGTTCGTTGTCGCCGGTCGTTCCGATGTTTTGTTATTATTTTCGTCGAGTTTTCGCCGCCGCCGTATTACAATAATAATATCATTATTATTATTATAATTCTTACTCGCCCGTTGTGAATGTGTGTTCGCGTGGCGCGTCTACCGTCCCTCCGGCAGCCCGTTTTTCTGGCGCGATATTGAAAAATAATCTGTAATTATATTTTTTATTCGATTCCGCCGCCGCCGTACGCGTCCAGTGTTGATTTTTCTTCTTCAGTGTTGTGGTGCCATATATATATATATATATATATATATAATACGTGTTAGTGCGTTAAACACACACTACGCGAATAACTCACATTTTTTGTAGAGGTATATACGATAACCGACTCTGAGGTGTGCGATGCGCGCGTGCGTGCGATAGACGTTCGTACTCGCGTTAAGACTGTGATCATACAGTCGTCGCTTTTTCCGGACCGGGTTTGATGTGCCGTGCCTCCAGCAATGTTCGGCTCCATCATCAATCGCTTTCAGACGTTCTCGCCGACCACGTCGCCGGTGACCTCGCCGAAGATGTCCCGGCGCAAGTACAAGAGTCCAGCGCACAGGCGCAGTCTCAAGGACGAGTACAGGGACGTGCAGTCCGAGCCCGAAGACGCCTGTTGCTCAGCACCGTCATCGGCCACCGTCGGCTATCACCGTGGTCTGACGCTGCAACACCAATTGCAGCAGCAGAACGTCGGAAGTCCTTCGCCGTCTTCGGCGAAAAAGAACCGCAGCAGGAAACACCTGCTGTTGATCAAATCAAAGTCCACGGCCCGGTTGGACATATCCGCCCCGGTGGCTGCTCCCGTGATCAGCAACTATCACCAAGGGTCCAAATCCATGGGAAGGCTGGACGGTCTAAGACAGGTTCGTTTAGTAGCTGATATATTATGTTCGATATAAAGAACTATTCAATGTTATTTTTACAAGGCTCACTCGTAGTTTACCATGATATCAACAGTATTTATACTATCGTCGCGTTGCCGTTGATCTTGCTCGTTGGTTGCGCGCGCGTTCGACAGATTTCTAAGTTCTAACCGAAAACAACCGCCCTTGATTGCACATAATATCGCCAGCCTTTATTTCCGGCATATACGCGTGTAATAATAAAGTACAATACGTATTATAATAGAACGTTGTAGGTACAGACAATGAGATAGTAAATTTCGATTCATCTATTTATCACGCGCGGTACATTACGTAAGACGGGCATATTATTATCAATTTTTTAACGTCGCCGCGGCCGTCGTTGTCGTCACCGTTCCACGTGCGGTTTTCAATAATTGCGTCTTATACACCTATATAGCCTGTAGGTTGGTAGGTAGGAGAACCCGCGGTGCGTTGTTTACAGACTACCTCCACTGTACCACGCTATAACTACTATATTCTATACGTAACATAAATGCCTACTGGGCACTGGTAAACGAAACGAAAGCTATAATTGACTAAAATGCGTGCGCTACAGAGATTCAGCCATACAGATATTATTATGCGGATAATATTTTATTTTTTTTTATAAATTTCGTCCCAACCACCGCTGTCATGGCGTATATTATATTTTGAAAGTGTAACGAATATACCCGTTTTCGTGTAATATGTGCGTGTTTATAACGCGGATCCGAACGACATAAACACTGACATTTAACACGAAAATTAGATGACAACCATGGGTGTTAGCATGTTACGCAGTACGACGACCTATCGTTTGACTACAATCGTAGAAATCATCTAGTTTTTGTATGGGTAATATACTAATATTATGTATCTAATACAAAAATCTACCACCAATCTGCAGCTATCGATTGATGTACAGTCTGCAATGTCTACTATCCTACAGCAGTCTTATATTATTATTATTTTTTATATCTATATTGATGATAGTACATATGTAATAATATGTATAATATAGAACAATAGGAATAAAGTTGTGATGACGTAACATTATTATGTGCATTGTGCACGTTGTTGCTTTTGTGATCATTTTCCTGTGTCGTATACGAAGAGACCCTTCGTCAGTAACGGCCATGATATCATATATAGGTAATGTAGCACATCATCACTCGTTAGGATATCGTTTGTTCTTCTAGTTACCAGTAATAAGTACACATATTATTATGTACGTGCGATCGGTGGGAATGGATTTTTTTTTTTTTTTTTTGTTATTATTATTATCGTTTTACGCGCGGGAAACAAAGGTACCCCGAACGACTGCGACGGACTTGAGAAACATAATATTGTATATGAGCTCGCGCGTCAGGTAGAGAGAAGTTAATTTTTTATTTATTTATTTTTTTACGTGAAGCAGTAAGAAAAAACACACTCATACGCACACACGTACGACTTGTATTTTATATAGACGAAGACGTAATTTGTCTGCAGCGCGTTGTTTCTGTATAGTCAATCGCGTAGTCGTCGTTGCTGCTGCTGATGTATCTTTGGTCGTCGTATTGCTTTATGCAGTGTACAGTATACAGTTTACACACACACACACACACTCACTGTAACTATATGAGTGTGTTTCGAAACGGTGAAAAAAAAATAATATGACATTCCATCTACCCGATACCGCGCCCGAGGTAATTGGTCGGGTGTTAAAAATATTATTGTACCAATAATATATAATATATATATATATATATACACACATACTTATGCCAGATTGTCGTGTGTATCATTGACGATAAAAAAAATAATAATAATAAAAAAACAGCAAAATACCGTATAATGATAACACGCGTCTCAAACTTACGTATTTCGCGTGTTATCTCCTGAGAAAGGTCGTCGAACGCCATATAAAATAAATCTATGTATAGGTACCTACTACTATAGTTGCCGCTGCAGCAGTTTGTTGGCAACGACTACATGTTTGTCGCTACACTATGCCGCCCGAAGACGTATTCGCAGTGCACAATGTACATGCACAAACGACCCACGTCGTCGTACCCTTAAATCAGCGGTGATATCGAATTTTATTACTGCCACGCCGTCGTAAATATGTTATATATTGCTTAATAAGGTACCTCCCCCCTCATAAGTTGATTGTTTATAGTACTCAGGTTACGTTAAAAACAATAATAAACCTACAAGTGCCCTTAATAATGTTTGAACAGTGCCACTCTCGAAATTGAATGTAGGTACTATAAGTACATAAAAATAATAAATATAAAGATAAACGACCAGACATAACTATTGAATGTTAACGGATGACCGAAAATTAAGAATTACGTATCGACTAGGTTAGCTGAATACCATGAGCATATTTTAATTACTATGATATATTATACTGTATATACATACCTACTTATATATGACTAATGAATATAGGAAAATCGAAGTTTATAACAAGTATAATAAATTTATAAATTTAAGCTTCAAGAGTACACATGAGGACACACGAGTTGTTATTATCTCTTTCTCTTACTCTCATTTTATGTAGAATATAGCAAAAACAAGTTCACAGATATCAGTCGTAAATGATTGGAAAGTGATTTTATAGAGCTAAAACCCATTATGTTATAAAAACGAATGAAAATTGTATTTTTTAGGGTAATTTTTATTACTTTAAATTTCTATTAGTTAGTAGCACTTATTTGAAAAGTTATCTTAGCTTAAATCTATAAGAACAAAATTTATTTTAATATTTATAAATACAATTTGTAAATAACTATTAACTAAGCAATATATTTTTATGGTAGTTTCTAGCTCTATAAAATAATTTTTCAATAACTTGCAACATTCATGCAATTTATTGTTTGTTCCGTACATGTGAGAGACGGAAATAATAGACCTTGGACTTTGGAGCAACAGAGTGACTTCTTATGAAATATATACACATTGTATAATTTTATGTTATACAGAAAATATTTTTCAACGATTCGCATAAAATAAGACCATTGCAAGGTCATTTGTTTTAATTACTCGCAGACAGTTTAACCGTACTGCGAAAAGTATAAAATAAATTATTATTTCGTATTTATTACGACTTGTTCACTTTAAGTCGTATAACTTATATCTTATAAGTTCAACTGTTTAAGAATATAATTTTACACACGCATTGCCTTTGCTTTCGTGGTAGTCATGGTACTTACTATGAAAAAAGCGAAAACGGTTGTAAGGGAGATTTAATAACAAATTTTAGGATCAATGATGACGATACAACCGCAATGGCTGGCGGGGAAAAAATCGGAATTTCCGGTTTTCGAAACTTCTCGCGGCTGCACGGCACGTCCTGGTTTTGCAACTCCACTGCGAATGTGCACGTGTTTAATAATTAAGTGTATTTGGTTGGTTTTTTTCTCTTTTGGCCAGACTATACCTAATATTATTATACTATGCTAGCCACTATAAAATATCCCTCGTATAATGATATTATTATTATATATAATATTATGTTGCGTTTTCGATATTTTCATATTTTGGCAAAAAAAAAAAGTGAAACCTTAATAAAAAAAAAAATATATATAAAACAATAGCATATCGCCGTCTTCGCATTCTTTACTCGATGATAAATACGTATTTTTTATAAAAACAAAAGATTGCTTTCTGATCATACGTAATACGTTATACGTAGTATATAATATAAAATAACTAATAAGTAAGTAAATCCCTATTATATGTATATAATATTTTAAAGTACCTAACCTTTCACGGTTAGCTTATTTTTCTTCTTCCGTCTACGTATAAATGAACGAACGGGCATATACCTTGAAATTTTGGTTTTCAGACACGTTTAGCTTTAGTATATTATAACTATTGAATATATAGGTATGGTAAAACGATTCGTGAAAGAATGATATACTATATACGCGCTCTTCCTTAAACTAAACTACACATTCAATCAATTATTTCTTAGATACTTGGAAGTTTAAAACGATTCGCAAAATATTAACATTGGTGCTTCGACACTATATTGTCGATTATTCGAATTGAAATAAAATAATTTTTTTCAGAATCAGATGAACTGACGATAATAATATTATCATCTAATTAATTTATTCATCCGCTCAAAGTCGATTTCAAAGAAATGTTGATTTTTATCCAAACCACTAACGCATGTGTTTGAAATTATTTATTTTTTTTTATATGTATATAAAAACAATAATACACGTGAATACATTTTATAGGTAATCACACTATTTATATACTGTGTAGCATACCGACATGTTTTTAAGCAGATAAAAGATGAAAAATTAAAAAAAAAAAAAACCCCGAACGATATCATCTTATCTCTGTACACATCGGCACAGCGGCATATGTGTTATTTTATGTTTCACGACGCGCCTCCACCGTCGTCGGAATTCGCCTGTCTGCAGATGAATTTATACATGGGTATAATGGTGTGGCCATGTCGTGTATGCTGTATTATACGTCGTACGACATTATAAAAACTGTAACGATTCCACTATGCGACTTTTGCGATTTAACCCGTTCCGGACGCCCACACGCGTTTGATTCTGGTCCACAAACGGGTCAATCGGACACGACGAACTGCGCAATTCGCTATTCGCCGGTGTGTGCACATAATATGCGAGGATCGAACCGTCGTCGCGTCTCCCTGCAGGTCCCAAAATGTACCTACACTCCGCATATTCTGTACGTGTTTTGAGTCGTCGAAATAATAACGCTCGGCAGTGCGCGCATATCATAATGTACTACATACGAATACAATATATTACATTACTATATAGTAATAATGATATGACGGCGAAAAAGCCACTCCGCGCACGCGGACTAGGTGTGGCCCAACAAAAAAACGCGCACAATATTATAATGTATAAATATCGTTTCCGTCGCGCGTTATTTTTTAAGGACCGGGCCAGGACGACGGCCATCCCGTCATTGTGTTTCACGTGTGTCATCGTCGTCGTTTACACAATATTAATATTATGTACGCGTACATAACACACATACATCAAGGTGTGTGTGCTCGTATACTTGCAAATACCGCAGTTTTATAGGACTTGCCGCGGCTGTAAACATCACTGTGGTGCGTACACGCGTGCTACATATCATATATAATAGTGTATAATATCCATATGCATTGTACTTTTGTGTGAGTATATAGGTACATACAGGGTGATTCAGCAATCATGTTCAGCCTCTTTTTTCTTCAATAATTCCGAAACATTTTGAAAATCAAATTTTTAAGTATACCTACTTTTGAGTTGTATTTTCAAATTCTTGAGATTTTTTGTTCCACTTACGAAGTGTTTTGTATTTGGTTTGTATCCACAAACACAAACTTCTATTCTTTCTTTCTTAATTACCTACTAAATGATTGACAGTAAAAAATTAGAGTTATAATTCGAAAAACAGAAGTTTGTATCGTTACAGTACCTATATGTTCAATTAAGAAGTATGAAAAATCTCAAGATTTGAAAATATTGTCTTTGAATGTATTTAATAATTCCAAATATCAGAAAGTTTATTATTAAATGAAAAATACGGGGTGAGCATGCTTAGTGAATAACCCAATCACCCTGTATGTACATTGTACACTTTAACACTGTTATTGGGACGTGTCCGAGAAATGCGCGTGCTTTGGGAGCCGCTGCGTGTTTCTAGAAGAATATTGCTCACACGTGACCTGTGAACAGTGAACACTACCGAAACGCGCGTATTCTGGTGATAATATTAATATGTAGGTTAACACCGTTGTCGACGAATTTGAAATGAACGTTAATATATTATATGGGCGTACAGTGTCGCCCGCTCCTTGTGTGCGTTTAACAAAAAATACTTAAAATAATATTATTTATTACCCTATAATATAGATAAATATATAACTATATAATGCCTGAAGTTAATATTCCGCGTACCACGCGTCCGCGATATCGTTGAAATGCTTATTTTTTTTACGTGCGACTAATCGAATATTGCGTGTTCAACCGTGGTGGCGGCGATTGTTTCCGACTTCGTGTCCGTTTCATTAGAGTCGTGGTCGATCAGTAGCGATTTTATAACTATATAGTGAGTATATACTGTATACTCCGTGTGCCTGGGGCGTTATCGTCGCTGGTCTCGCCACAGCGTCGCGCTGGTATATCAGACCGGCTGGCGGCCGTGTTCGGCGACACGCCGCACGCCAGCAGGAAATAGGAATGTGATAACGAATCCGCTTATACACTACTGTTCACCGGCGTTCCAATTCGCCCGGATGATCTTGAAGGTGCTTTCAAAATCCCACAAAAAAAACTCCTACACGTCCAAATCCCTCGCAAAAAAACGACTAATGAGTTATCAATTACATATAGACATCAAATCATATATTATGTGAATTTTATCTCCAAATATATAATATAACCCATATATATATAAATGTACAGATAGTATACTGCTCACTTTATACGACTAAATGGTCTAAAATCTAAATGTTGTCTATTACTCCAATAGATTTTCAAAACTTACATTCGTTTACACAAAGTCTACTATTATGCGAATTGAGAATTCGATATCACAGTGATGTAAACTATAAATTGTAAACCTAAAACCATATAAAATGATTTGTTATTAATTATCGATCAAAAAAATCATCTTTAAATTAAATTGTTAACATCATTCTTGCATTTTTGAACATAAAGGTGTCATATTTTTCGTAAAACTTACTTGGGTAAACTAACTAAAGGTAGATAGAGTTTATAACCGATTCCATAGATCACACTTTACGTAACGAAAGTCGGTATAGGCTGTAAATAGGCTTCAGGTAACATCGGTGCCCATCTCGCTGTTGCTGCGTATCCGCCCGTTCGTGATGATCGCAAAACGAATGTACAATACTCGCACATTGTCGTGTATGAATACAGTTTCGTAATTCGGTATTTCGTCATTATCATTGTATTAAAAAATACAATATATCATGTACTATTATGTGTGTCGTTTACTTTATGTATATACGATAATAATATACGATCTGTATAGAAATCGCTTTTTAATATGCACACACTGTGTATTGTGTACATAAAAACACTTGGCCGACACGAGCAAGGATTATTATCGTCAGTCTAAACTTAAATTCGTCGACGAAATACTCGTTTTATAGAATATATAATAGGCGATCGTTTGAAGCGCGACTATTTAAATATGTATGCGCGGCGTTCTAATCGGCGTGAGAACCGCGAGCGAATAATATACTATAATATAATATATACATAATATTATATTATACCTCGGCACAGATCATGGGAAAACATTAATTATTTACGTAGTATGTATTATGCAAAAGTGCACAATTGTTATTATTACCTACCATAGGATCCGGCGTGTCAGGGTTTTGGCTGCATCGGTGATCGATGGGATATGATTGCACAGAAAAACAAATTATGACAAATATATTATTTCGACGTTCTCGTGTGATTTTTCTGTCATATGTGCGCTTGGATAGATTTTCGATAGGTACAACAGCTGGGCACACAATAAAATATAATAACATTAAAGTCTTTTGTGTACAATTTCTTTTTGTATATTATATGCTTATTTCGATTACTGGCGAGGTTTTTTTTTACTTGGTTTTGCGTTATAGGTACGTCCTCTTTACCCTTCTCGACCCGCAGACCTGCGATGTAACGCAATACTTGCACTATAATAATATTATACGTAAAACGTAGAAAAACGAGTTTCAAGCGCTTCTCCTCCGTAAGGGATGTTCAAGAGTTCAAGATTTCTATTATTCTATATATATATGTATATATGTATAATGGTATATAATACATATATATATATATATATGAACGTATGGGCATGAACAAGGTGTGGTGATGATGATGATGATGATGCGTATAATTATTGTGTGCACATGAAATACGCTCCCAAAATATCCGCCTAGGTCGTCGTAATATTATATGCTGTGGTATTCCTCGTACACGAGCTCACTGTTGAGCTGCAGTAGGCCGTATATGTATAATATATTAATACTGTCTACCTACTACTAGCTGTACATTTATATAATATTATTTTACATACATGCGCGCTCGTAGGAATCAGTGCCCCCGGGCGTGGGTTAATATATTATATAATTCTATTGAAATAATTATTATATGTCGATTTGAATTGATATCGCGTTCAGCAAGTGTGAGGATGAGATGAGATACATCTAGCCTTAAGGGTGAGGGAGAAACAGTAAACTGAAAACAGACGAAACCCTTATACTCCGAGAATACAAAACACGATCAATATTATATTATTATATACGTCGTCGCTGATTTATGGGCTGAATTTCAAAATTGATTAACGTAGCGTTGGTTTACCCATATAGCCATATATATATAATATATATCATTAAATTGTATTACATCATGGACAATATAATATCGTACCTAACAGGGGCGTAGGTATAAATTTCCTATGGGTGGGGTTTAAAGTAGGAATCGTGAGATAGTTAGGAAAATTTATATTTTTGGTTAATTTTATCTAGTGCAGTAAATTTAGTTTTCAATAAGGGGTTGAACCCCTCAACCCCCCTACTTACACCCTAGGTACCTAAATATATACAGTATTCCTATATGAAATATAATTCAAAAAGTCTCTGCATGTAAATATAATATACGCAGTTGAGTGAGTCAAGTTTTTTTAAAATTTTTTCTTGACAAAATGAGTCGTGGGAAACACCGTATTACCCACCTATATCATCGTATAGTTGCTGTTTCTAATAACAAATTTATGTGTAATACAACGTAGGTTCCTGTATTTATATTTATATGCTGCTAACCGACGTATTGCGCTCGGTTGCTATATAATATATATATATAATATACATTGCAAATGACGGCCACAGTTTCCAATTAAACGATTATCGTATACGAGAAAAAAATAAACTTAAGTATTACTTGGGAACCGATTTTCATGTATATATTTAATTTGGTCGTCGATTACAAGTGCAGCGCGCACAACAGGTTTTTCGAAACCGATGTCGCCGGCCGCGTTGGAAGTGTGACGTGTTCGGCGGCCGTTTCTTCAATATAATAATAATCGTCTGTCCGAGTGGTTTTTATTTCACCGAACCGGAAACGAAAGGAAACGCTCTCAGAGTATACAAGTGTGAGTGTGTGTGGTACATAATATGTATATTTACTATGCTGTCTGGAAATCTTAGTGCTAGTATAAAAAAAAACCGCTCTAGTCCAGCTGTGTCTCTGTGAGCTGCAGTGTTATCGAAACACACATTGTACAGACGATGGTTAAATCTTTTAATACCGTCCTTTAGCACGTTCTTTTTTTTTTTTTGGTGTTAATGGGGATCGTCCGTTTAGACTGTTTAGAGGACATGGCATATTTAGTGTACCTTTTAAAGGGTGCAGAACAATGCTCGTAAACTGTTTTGGTAATAAAGACAATAAAGGTTATGTAGAAAAAATATCTCGTTATAATAATATATGACATTGTATATTTATATATTATATACCTTCTATATAACCTTACGCACTTGTATTCACATTTTATAATATTAATTTTACTGCATCAAAGTTCCAATCGGTTATCGTAAATTGATATATTATAATATGTTTAAACAGTGTATATTATCATGTTCTAAACGGACAGACTACCCACCATGACCGGAACACGTGTATTTAAATACTCTTGCACATGCGTATATCGTTGTCGTATATAAATATCAATTAGTGTATATGTATAATATAGCATACTGTAATATTATGTGCGTTTTACTTTCGATTTCCAGCAAACATCTGGTAGGTATGCCGATGCCACAGTCGCTGCAGTCATTGGGCTTGTATAAAACACAATTATAGTTTCGACCCGAGTCCCCTTCCCTTTTCCAGTCACAACCAATATAAGTATGTGTATATGTGTATATATATTTTACTTGGACGACGTATCTTGTCCGACAATTGAAATTTGCCCTTGATAGAGGTCTGAGCTCGGTCCGATCAAAGCTATAGCCTATAACACGTAATTTATTTAGATATATACAGAGTGATTCATCTAATTTGCTCGCCCCCATTTTTCCCTTTAATTATGAATTTATTCTAATTTTAATTTTTTGACATTTTAAATATTCTTCTTTAAGCCCATATTTTCAAACTATTGAGATTGTTTGTAATACTTAAGGAGTGTCCTATGCTGATACAAACTTCTAATATTTTTAAATAAGAACTCTATTTTTACTGTAAATTATTTAGTAAATTTAAATAAGGCACATTACATTTTTCAAAAATAAACATTTTGTAGTTATTAATTTTTATTTGGAAAAGGGTAGTTATCATTAAAAAAAAAAAAAACAGTAGTTTGTACTCCATAAGACACTATTTTAGTGGCACGTACAAAAGATCTCAAGAATTTGAAAATTTGCATTATTATTAAGTTGCAATATTAGAGAAAAAAGTGGGTGAATATTCTTGATGAATCCCTATGTATAAATATATACATATAACAAATATATGCGAGTGCGTGCAGTTATGCTTGCTGCAAGTATATTAGTATATTTTCTTGGAGTTGACAATTAATTTGTCTCAAACCTAAATAATTTATAGTATTATAAAGCAATCATTTACTGTGTTAACAATAATTTGCACTGCACTTTCAAAACAAACGGATACAGTAGATATCTATATAAACAACGTCACCGTCGTATACATGTATAATTATTATCATAGTAATTTGCGTTACGTATTTTAAACTCGATAGAAGCACGTCACACAGACTATCTATCCTTCGTTATATTATAACGTCATATAGGTAGGTACACATAAGCTCCCTGTGTGTAGCTGTAACAGTTAAAAATGTACT
>VUJU01002275.1:0-17520 GCA_009835225.1 Aphis craccivora
AAAAAAAAAATCACACATCATTGTAAAATCAATACATTCTTCACTTCGTTCAGAATCTAAAATAAGATACTTCAACAGATATATATTTAATTGTGACGATGACAATCATTTAGTATTCCAAAATATTTTTTTAGTATTTTATCATGTAGGTACATATGTTTAGAGTTCGAAAAAATTATAATGTATTTAATACATGTAACTTAAAATTAATCTCAATTTAAATGTTATCCGAGTTCACACAAAAAAATATTTTATGTGCGGTTTTTACACAAAAAAAAAAGATAAAGACATTTAAAACTTTTCCTATATTTTATATTTTTAATAATTAAACAATCAAAAACCGCATTAAAACGATATTATAATCAAAATCAGAGTTCTCATACTATATATTATATAACTCAAGCTTTTATATGAACAACTAAAAATTAAATTATTAATCTTAGTTTTAATAAAATATATTATACAATTTACCTATGTGTGGTATAGTCGTATTATTTAAATAAGTAGGTAGATACCTATTCCTACCTAGATGTCTACTGCTATTTTTACAAACTCATAGTATAATATGTTATAGCATATTTGAAAAACTGATGTAGCTGTCTTTATAATTGATAATTATAACTTATAAGTATGCAACTCATTAATATAACTACCCATATAAAATATTAGATATATAGGCATATAAATATTCTAGATGAACTCCATTTTGAAAAATCAAAAATGATTCTTCACAGTTTTCAATGTCAGTCAATTGGTTCCTATATTATTCTTTAAATTTCCCTCAGTTGATCTAATATTAACTATTATATTTTAAGCATTCTATTTTTTAACTTATTTATAATACATATATATATATATATATATTTTATTCTTTCAAGTTTTGAATTAACTATAAATTGGTTATTTAAAACAAATGTATAATGTATTCTATTCAACATGACGTCTTGTTATGAAATTTTCTAAACTTTTAGATTCTGAACAAAACAATGAATGTATAGTTACAAAGACATGTTTTTATTTATTTTGTGTGTATTTGTATAAGTATATATTTTAATATTTTAATAACATTATACATAAGTTGCTCTTTTAGCAATTAAATAACATTAAAAAAATGCTTAGAAAAAAGTTGAGTGTAAAGTCACATTAATTATTTTATCAGAATTTGAAATTCTAATTTTAATAGGTACTACTTATTATATATAAATAATGTTTTTATCAACGTCAAGTTTGGGTAATAGAGTTGCATAAATAGATTTTTACAGAATACGTATATATTATAGTAGTACAAAGAGTATTTTAGTAAGTACACTTGATTAATTGAAAATTACCTACCTATTATAAATACAATTTATTGCTCAAAATGTAAACATAAATGCCAAACTTTAGATTCAGTTTCAAAATGTAAGTAAAAGTCATCAAGGCTATTACAAATCTAAGACATACGACATTTAGTCCCATTAAAAGTTTTAAACCACATAACTATATAAGAGTAATTGTGAGTGAAATGACTTACATGAAAGATAATATTGGATCTGACCTGGTATAAGAAGTGGCTAAAAACCATTATACATAAAGAATACATAATACTCCTTAGGATTTTGGGATAAATACCAAACAATGCAGTCAACATTTTTAAAATAAATGACGAAACACTCTGAAAGAGAGCAAGTGTAAACCTAATTTTAAAGCAAGTTCCTCTACAAAGAAACTCATCCAAAAATCTATAAGATAAGTATAATAGGGAAAACAACTGTATATTATTTAAAATTTTAATTTGACCAATCTCAAATTGATTCCACTGTATAGAATATAGACAGATTACAATAGATTTAAATTCACTAATAATGAACAACATAACATTATTTTTAAATAAATAGTACCAGCGTCCAGCATTATTGACCTATTATTATTATTATTATTATTATTACCTGATAAACTCTAGTAACACTGCTTTTTTTATATGTTCAGAAATAAAAAGTTAACAGACAGTATAATACTGAAATCATTAATAGAAGACTACTTAAAATGGTTCTCAATACACCAATTAAAGAAATACATTTTTCTTATAACTTCACATATTAACCCTAATAAATTTATTTCTATACATGGATATTTAAAAAAAAAAATTAATCATCAAATAGTTTTTGTTATTTTATAATTATTTATATATTCTTAAACAAAGAAACTTAAGACACTCCAATACTCCACATATTCAAATTATAGTTTTATGTACAAATGTACAATAAAAAACTTCAAAATGTTTAGATTAAAAAAAAAAAGAATATAAAAAAGAAAAAAATATACTACATCATGAACCTATTTACATCGGTACATGATATTAACTAATTAATCAATAACAATAATTTAATTATTCAAATTTATACACACCCATTACAATGACCACCTCATACAATGATAAGGTTAACTCAAAACCTAATAATTAGCTAGGAGACTTTGATGATTTTCTTATTATAATTATTGTCATGATTATCACAAAAACCATTTTTTTTTTTTTTATAAAAATATAATTGTTTGATTTAGGATTAATTATGTTAAAAATTGTTAAACCTAAGGTGATTATCACTTTAATTGTTTAAATATATTTAAAATTTGAATTACCTACCTATCTACATTAGGTAATAATATAATGTAATTATAATTTATATAGATATTAAAAGCATTTAATATTTCCAATTTCTTTCATTATTTGTCAATTTGATTACTAAATTAAAAAGAATTGAGTTTAGTACTCAAATCATTTTTTAACAATAGATTGTTCAATAAATAAAATAATACATTCCATAGTTAGGCTTTAATTCTTTGACTTATATGACATAGGTAAAAAAACACTAATGTCTAGTAAATTCAATATTCATAGTCATTTCAAATTCAGTAATTGCTTTTTATGATATTTACTACAACACAAATAGTTACACCAAATTAAAACATCAGATAACTCAAAATAAATAATAAATATAATATATTATATTAACAATCTATATGATATGTGAAATATTTACCTCTCTATCACTGTTATAAAATACATTTTTATCCAAATAGTAATTTCAAAACTAATGTGAACACAAAATTTGTCTTTGCTTATAAAAACTTATTCAAAACACAAATATAAAACGTTTCAATATTTTACCCTATTATTAAACTATTTCAAATTGTAAATTATGAAACATCAAACAATATTATCTATCTTGTTTTGTTAGAACATAATCCCTTCACCAAAACACCTTTTATTAAAAATAAATTTCAAACAATGGCTTACCCGTGCTTTTGATGATAATGATGATTATGATTTTGCTGTGGCTGTGATCGCAAATTCAAATTAAGCAACGACTTTGTGCCAAGTCTACAACATTACAAATTCACACAACATGCAAAAACAAACACAAACATTAATACTACATAAAATATTGCAATCTTAAGGGATATAATTCTATACTGATTAAGTACTGAATATACCAACCATTGCCCAATCATACCCTTTCATTGTTATTACTGGCTTATTATTAAATTTAACATTTAGTTTAAGTAATTAAAATTTCATTCAAAACTAATACAAATGTATGTTGTAAAGAATAATATAGTAAGTTATTATATTGAATTAATTGTTATAATTTAGATAGGTATTTTTATTACAGGCATAACTTTTGTACATACAAGTACAATAATAAATTGAAAATAATTGCAAACATACATCTTTTAATTTACCTATATTTGATTTTGATATTATTGATACTAAATTGATAAAATCAGAAGAGTACAATTGTTTACTATAAATGTATAATTAATAAGAGCAAGATCTTATTGAGTACATAGTCACAAATAAACATCCAATTGTTTATATCAGTGATGCCTAAAGCTCATTACAGATTTCTAAAAAAAAAAGTAAAATTTATACCATATACCTAATTGTGATTAGTTGTATACTATTTTTTATATTAATTGTTACTCTGCTCAAAAATAATTACTTACCAGTGGCCTACCGAAAAAAAGGTTAAATATTACTGGTTTACATAGGTAATTTTAAAGTAGAAATAAGATATTCTTTGGTCAGTATTTACTTCGAAATCTTAGATATATAAAAAAATCATTATATTTTTTTATATATTATATAGTATCTAACAGCAATATGTGTCTTACCAAAGCTTAACAAAAGTAAATAGTCAGTTTTTAACAGATGAGAATATTATAAAACTAACCAAAATCCATTTAGACAATTTACAATTTAGATTCTTTTATAAAATGTCAATACTATTAATTTTAAACTACCTATTTATTCATATGAATAATAAATAAAAATTGTATTTATACAAATCAATGTACAATCACTTCCGAGTTTATTTAAGTTTTAAAGAAATTAAATAACTTGTGAAAAATGAACTAGTTTAATATTATAGGGAATTGACATTTTTCAAGTTTAAAAGTAAGAATATTATCTAAGACTTAGAAAAACTCATAGAATTTTTGATAATTTAATTTTGAAGTTGTATTTTAAAATTTTAATATTTGTATAATAATAAATAATAAGAATTTAAAAAATATTAATAAAAGCTTAGAGGTAGGTACCCTAGATAATATTCTAATCTAGTAATAGGTCAATTTACTCTAATATTAAAGCTAACTATATAAAATTTATTTTTCAGAACACAGATTTACAAGTTGAATATGTGTAAGATGAAACAATACTTTACAATACATTAAAATACCCTCTTAATGGATGATTAAAGTCAGTCAAAAATTGTAGACGCATTTATCTATTATCTATGAATAATGAGTATATAAGTACAGTAGAACCTTGATTATCCGGCATTAACCGGCAGGCGGTAGACTACTTGCACATTGCAGTGAAATCTTATCGCCTTATATATGAGTCAGTGGGATAGGTTTGTACATACATATATTTTATAATGACAAAAATCAACAGGAATTTGAAGAGCCTATAACAATTATCACCCACTCTAAAGCAGAATTCATGCTTTCCAAGTACTTTGAGTAGTTTTAACAGCAAACTGAAGCCGATGCAACTCAGCTATTACTGCTTCAAGGAATTAACGATATGGCAGCCAAAATAGCATGTAATATGGTCAAATACAAAAAAACTAACGACTTTAAAAAAAAACAATAATTGTTGGTTATTTATTTTATTTTTAAATAATAAATAAATGAAGTGTAATACATTTAAAAAAGAAATTAATAATATACTAATAAGTAATAGTACCTGATT
Source organism: Aphis craccivora (assembly GCA_009835225.1). Classification (NCBI taxonomy): domain Eukaryota; kingdom Metazoa; phylum Arthropoda; class Insecta; order Hemiptera; family Aphididae; genus Aphis; species Aphis craccivora. The sequence goes on from VUJU01002275.1 coordinate 5,240, forward strand.
ATATCATATGCATAATTCATGTCAGTTGTTGAAAAATAATAAATAATGTGAATGTTTAAAAAAATGTTTGTTGCTCACTTAATTGTCTTTCTTATTATATGTTAAATTGTCTTTCTTATTATATGTTAAAGCTCAGTTCCTGAGATTTACGGTTAATCGAGGTCCTACTATACTTAGTTGAATGATAGGAATATAATTTATGTGCTTCAATATTTTGCCTACTGACTTTATTTGAGTCCAGTTGTATATATTTTATTATCTACAATAATTATGATAAATAGTAAAATAGTTTAAACAACCTATACATATAAATAAATACCTACTAAATAGTTTTTAGTCTACTAGAAGTTGAAAATCTCATTTATGATCTTCGATTATGATTAATTGGTCAAATACTTTAAATCATAGATTAATTTAGGTTATAAATATGTTTGCAATCATTTTTTTTTCATGTTAAAAATTTACTACTGATTTTGATATTTTATGAACAAAAAATATAATAAAAGAAACAACAATCATTATAAGTTGTCTTCATAACAGGAATACTGAATATATTTTATGAAGAATAAACTTTTCTAACTAAAGTGAAAAATTGTAGAAGTGCAAAAATAATTAAGTTAAAATCACAACTAAAAACCCAATTCACACACACATATGTTCACATAAATATGATTTTTATTATTATTTCACCTGGAAGCTAAGGTGGAAGATTGGGGTGCAACACTAAAATTTTGGGCCTGATTAAAATCTCCAGTACTACTCCATCTCTTTGAGTTATACAAATTTGTGCCACTTGAACGCTGAGGTTTCTGAGCAGTTCCGGGTCTTGTAGGTGAAGGAGATGGTGATGCTGGAGGTACTGGTGATACACTGCTTGAACTTGGTGAGTCAGAATGCAATGAACCAGTTGATTGATAATGTACAGCCCTCCTAAAAAATAAAAAAAAAAATAAGTATAAAAAATTGAAGTGCAAAAGTATACAGAATATTACCTTTGAGGTAATGAAGAATGTGAGTTATTGTGACTGGGGACTCTTCTAACAGGATCCCTTAGTGCAGATACAGGGTGTTCATTTGCAGATCTATAGCGAAGTGTTACTTCTTTTTGTGATAGCGTTGGTGAAATTAAATGATGACCATTTCCACCATAATGGTTTCCTAAATAAAAATCCAAAAACAATTAATATAATTTAAAAATTAGATTGATATAATTTATAATGACAATAATATGCTGAAATAGTAGTTTAAAAGTGATTTTTTGAAATAAGAATTCCACATATTTAAATATTTATGCTTTAGATTTATATTAAATGAAAATAATATTTATAAAAGTTGTAATCTGAGATTATGTTTCAAGTATTAACATTAGTTCAATTTTTAACTACCTACTAAAACTAAAAAATATAATCGTCAATATATTATACAAACATACATTTTAATTGACTACTTAAAACTCCTTAAAATAACATTTTACTTGGTGTAATATCCCGAACCTATCATCATAATCGCCATTATGATACGATAATTCATAAAAATAATAATAATGTTTCGTATTTTAAAAAATTGGGTTAGGTTTAACATAGTTTATAAAAATATACAAAAAAAAATTCTATGCAATATAAAAATAATAATACTAACATAATTATAGTAATAGAATAGTTATTCAGACTACTATAATGTCAGAAGAAAGTTGGTAAAATTGTCAAAATAGAAATAGAAAACATCAATAATTGAATTAATTAATTATTAAATGAAAGTAGTTTCATAAAATGTTGTTACAAAAACCTAACACATCATAATAATTCACAACTTAATTAAATGTGATAAACGGGAGAATTATTTAAAAATCAAGACCATAGTTTAAAATATTATTTATAATATAAACAAATAACCTTGTAAGAACTAATTATTATTCATCAATAATCGTATGCCATTTAAAATAGCTACTATATTTTAATAACTTTAAAACGCATATTGTTGGTAATAACTTATTACTAATTATTTAAACACAAAGATGTCACCATTGAAATTTGTTAAAAGTCATTATTATTAAGTTTTTATGTAGGTACCTCAAAAAGTCTCCATAAAACAATGAAATATTGAAAATAATATTTAAGGAACAATATTTAATATGATACTATAATTGGTATTCACACAATTATTTTAAACACAAATTGGAAAAAAACACGAATATTAACCGAGTTAATAGAAAGAATGACTAGTATAGTCTCACTTAAGCTTAAAATAATATAATAAGAAAATATAGATAAATATAAAAACAGGAGAATATATACTTCAATGTATATTATTTAATGAATGTATTATTAGGTGTTGTAAAGTTTAACCAACTTTAATTTTTATATGTATGGTATATGATTAATTAATTAAACAATTTACACTAACAATACGTTAGTAAAAAATAATGATATATACGAAATTATGAAAATAGATAACCTGAAGACATCTAATCCTTTATTATGGAGTATAAGAACAAATAGCAATTTATATTTTAAATAAAACTTAAGACATTTCACCTCGAAAATAATTATTAATTATGTAGTACGGGACATTATTTTTCATCTTTTAAAATGTTGATTAATCAACGGTATATCCTCCAAGTGAATTTGTACTTGATAATATTAAAATATATGTTCATTAAATAGAAGAAGTATACATTAAGCTTTTAAATGATAGTTTATATTGAAACTCATGGAGCTTTCCCCTAGCTTCGATGGTTCCCCCGTATTTGTTTGATATTAATAATCATAATTTTAAGTCTTTTCTGTCAAAGCAATAACGATTTATCATCTATTGCAATTACTTTATATTCTAATTAGTGATAAACGTACCCGCCCTAGGCGTGTTTCCATTCTTCAGAGCCGATGTATTGAGACTCAATGTCCGACTGCCTTCTAATTGGTTCAACCGCCTAAGTACATCGGCTAACGTTGATCGGAGACAGACTATTTCGTCACCTTGTTCTAAAACTTTCTTTTCTAAATCACATACACGTTCACGTAGCGATTCATTTTCCGTTTCAATCATGTCATCTATAAAAGCAATTGTTTTGATTTAATAATAATTAATATAATATTATATATACATGAATAATTTACAATTATTTCACATTATTTGATCATATTACTACGACAAATAAAAAAGAGAAAAAAATAGTTTAATTACCTAAAATGTAGATATATATTGAATAATCAATCATATATTCATATTATTGACCATAATTAATATAAATAAAAATATGTAAAGGTAAAATGCAAATGTTATCTTTACACTGTTAAAACATTTAATAATTTAACAATTTTGCCAGTTAAAGAATCTAAATAAAATATTATTTTGATATATTTTATGATTTTATGGCATGATAACTTATTTTTAAAAATTATCTTAACATATTAAATATGATATAAATCTATTATAACGACATTGCCTAGTACGTCTAAAATCTATGGTTTTGGCAGAAATCCATAAAATAAAACGTATGCATATTACTACAGGGTAATATTATCTAGACTTATATAAATATTCTACCACACATCGTAAAACAATTTCAAGGTATATCTAGCAAAATATTGTGGTACACTATCTAACATCTATATTATACTATATTGTTTTTAAAAAGAAATTACCAGAAAAATAGCTACGATGCATCAACATGTTTCATTCTTTTTACTTTTAAATTGAATTATAAGTTGTATTATTTATATTTTATATGTACTATGGGTTAATATTCAGAAAAAAAAATAATAATAATACAAAGATAAAAACACTTAAATCTTTTGCTAAGATATTTTTAAGAAATCTTGAAAGAAAATGTTGACTTATGAAGATTGTACGTTAAATAACAGTTATTGCTCTTTATAAACATTATAAAACAAACTTCGTTAAAAGTAATCTATAGGTAACACAAAACATTAAAGTCCACATCCTACCATTAAAATAATTTTCTCTTCGTGTATGGCTCAATTGTCAAGTTAAATTTTGTTTATACATATTATATAGCAATATAATAGTTATTAAATAATATTTACTAAATTTAAACTTCAACCAATAAATTTTACGAAATAAATATAAACAACTGATACAATACAATACTCAATAATAAATAAACGAATTGTTATTTTCAATAGGTAAACTACTCGTTTAAGCCCATAAATTCAAGGTTAAAAATGAAGTAATTATTTTCTATTGTCATAACTCATAAGCTACAAAAATTTAATTCCCAAGAATGTAAGCTACTGTACTAGCTAAAAAGAAATAATTTAAAATATAGGTAACTTAATTTGTTGATTATACATTATAAAGTTACCATTTTAATATGAACCAGACAAAATCAGTAATATTAAAATATAGAAACATAATATATGAAATATTAAAAAAAAAAACACTTATTGTTTTACAGTAAGGTTTTTTTAAATTCCTATTTAATTTTTCTTCTTCTAATTTTTTAGAACCATATAGGAACACATTTAATTAAACACTACCTATGTGTAAACTCCAAATTCTTTAAAAAATAATAATAACGTGAGTTCTTTCATTAAATGGTTAATCAGCACATCATATGAAAAGCAAATCGAAGTTTTAGGTACATTCTTTATCAAAATTATTTTTTGTACCACAACGCATCAATTGTACGTAAATATTTAATTTAAAAAAAAAACTTAAGTTAACTATAACTAATTATATATTTACTATTCGGAAATAAATTTGATAAAATATAATTTTTTTTACTTTTTTTGTTGTTTCCAATAATAATGCACTGATAGCATAATAAAAAAAAATAAATATATATATATATATACAATATAACTATATAAGTAACATAACATGTAAGTCCATATACCTATATTTTTTTATAAGTATACCTGACTACCTACTAGACCTAATAGCCAAAATAGCCTCAACTAAAATAGATTTACTATACAAATACATGTCTACATATCAAAATAATTCTAAGTACATCATAATATACTAATTTATCTAAGTAAAAACATGAACATCTACACATGTAGTTAAGTAGAAAAACATAAATTTATATTTTTTTTTTACGAACTTGACACACACCCAACATTTATCAAGGCATTAGCGAATTACGCCCATCATTCAAATAAAAACGATAATGCATATACATTTTTTATGTTATTCTACGAGTTAATATTGACTTAATACACTCACTCCAAGCCAATTGCACCTTAGCCGTTACAGTCTGCATGTCGGTAACTGAAACTATTTTTGTAATTATAATTTTATATTTTCATCAATAACGATATTCAATCATATTAATACATATTATAACACATTAGAAATTATTATTATTTTCTTTTTAATTACAGTTTGTGGCTAAAACTCTTAGGTAAAAAAAAAAATTATCAAACTATTAAGTGATGACTGGTGAGGAATATGTCAAACGTGAATAATGTGCTTAAGGCACGCAATAAAGATAGTTGCGTGTTTTGGGGTGAGCGAATAGTTGAGTAATTAATACAACTTGAATTAACTTCCAACTATAATAGTATATGAATTTTCGGAAACCACTTGAATTATGGTGCACCTCAACTACTTAATTTTATGTATGTCAATTCAAAAAAAAAAATCAATAACACGTCAATAAATTTATTTATTTTCTTTCAATCTAAGTTCGCAATATCCTATCGGTTATACCTACACCTACCTATTAAATAAATACAATTCTAAACATTTACAATCAATAATCATAATAATACTTTAATAATAAACTAAGTATCAATCAACTGAAAAAATGTAGAGAAAAGTTGGTATTACATATATTAATATGAATAATAATAAATAATAATAATAACTTATATAAATTGAAAATTAATAATTAAAATATTTAACTCAAGGTTAACATGCAATGAAAAAATTATGATAATTGCTATAATAATAAGTCGATATGTTATAATATGAAAACTAATTAAAATTATGCTCTTATTTTTAAGTCAAAATTGGAAATATATACAAGCAAATAAAACAGAACACTATACAGTGTATTAATTAGTTCCCTAATTTTTTAAATATAATAAATTTATAGAACAAACATTACCTATGTGTATATTATATTTATCTATAATACACATATATGTAGGTACATACTACATGCTCTTATAAATAATTCAATTTATCCAAATAAACATTTCTTCCTGATATATCATTATAACTTGTGCATTATTGGTTAAGAAATACCTTTAATTGCAAAATTAATTAATAATTTAACATAAGAATAAATTAGTTTTAATATATTTAAATTTTAAGTAACTTGGTGAAAACTACTGAAAACTATAAAGCAATTATTAAAACATAAAAAACAATTAACCATTGATTCTCATTAGATTTTAATTTGCATTCCGATGAATATTATAATTTAATTTTACCAAATAGGAAATATTCTGATATTACTGCATTTTAAATTGTAAAATATTTCTTATAATATGTACACACATATTAATATGTAAGACGAAATTATTAATAGGTATTACATTTTTCATAATTTTTTGACAAATATATAATCTAAATTTTGCAACACAATATTTTATTAATAAACTATAAATATTTATTTCTGGTCTATTATTATTTTTTCTAATAAATATAATAATAATAATAATATAATAATAATATCTTACTATTTTTTACCTAATTTAACTATATACCTACAAACAGCAAATAACTACTATTTATATTTAAGAAATATTTGATTTCAATGACATAGCTATTTAATTTCTGGTTAATAAATATATTAACTACCAACATGAAGTACTTGTTATTTTTTTTTTTAATTTTGAAATATTAAAACCTAATCCAATGGTGTCAAGGAAAGCTAAATTCCATAACGAACAAGAGTTGAACAATAAAAAGTTAAAATGTTATCATTGTATCAATAAATAACTATTAGACAGAGTAGGTATGTGAAAAACGTAAAGAAGAATATTTTTCAAACCGACTAAACACCATCTAGAACAGGTAAACGAATGTGTAAAACAGATAGCTACCAAGTACGCAGTAGTAAATGCTAAATTTGGAAATCACATCCAGCGAGGTTGATGACCGAAGGTAGTACATAAAAATAGGATCTCCAGGATTTGAGTCGTCTGGAAGCCGGACGTTAAAGCCTATACACAGACTATTGCAGGTGTTTAACACATACGGAATAATATGTAATCCTGTAATATTGAAATAAATGACTACAAGTGGCGAATATTCTACTATAAACGTTAAAAACAATTTCTACAATGTATAGAATGTTCTAAAAATTCAAAACTTATCTCAATACTCAATAGTACACCGCCAAAAAATCTCCAGAACGGACTTACTTATAGAGATAACTCTGTCGCACGTAAAACAGTATCAAAAAATCATCTTTTCGACATTAACTACACGCTCGATTTGCCTATACTATTAATATATCTAGGATATGTAACGAAACGATAATTTATATGAAATATGGAATATACGTATGTCAACGAGAATGGAAAAATTAAAATGTACTTTTAACTACACCGCAACGACTACTACACACGTCATACTTGGCCGACGTTTGATTTCAAACACAACGGCCACCGCGTCGTTGCAGTCGTTGCAGCTGTATGAACACACTCCTCTCGGAACGCAGGCACGCAGCTCTCGAAGGGTGACCACGAGGGTCAATCGATATATGTTTACGGGCAGTGTTACCACATACCGGGGGTCCCTATTTGAAATCGGGTACACACAAGTCTGAATCGTTTGTCCTAATAATTCAATAATTAAAATTTTTGAAATTAAAAATGACATCACCTACACAAATGTATACCTACCGATATTTCTTCATAAGAAATAATTAAAAACGTCCAATTCCACAAGACATAGAACTTGTCATAATAAGAAAGTAGTATTATATGATGGTGACTTTAATTACAAAAAAGCATTTTCTTTACTTCAAATAAAGATTATAGGTAACTGTATTTATTTAAGTATTAAACAGTAAAAATGATTCTAAAATAAATATCATAAAATTTGAAATTAATTATCTACCTAGTGACTATTTACTTATTATTTTATCTAAAAGCTATTTATGAACTTGATAAAAATTTATAAATTATAAGATAACAATCCCTATCTTACAACATATTAAAAGATTATGAATCAACTATAGGTATACAATACTTATTACTTATAGACTATATAGTACATTTATAATAGATATATTTTAATGGACTATTATAACAAAACGACTTTTAATAAATGGTTGTACCTATACAGACATAATAATGGAAAAATGTTACTAATTTCTACAACCTTTTATAATTCCACACTTGACATTTATGACATTGTCTCAATGACTTATAGTTTCAATTTCCAAGGTTAAAAATCTTTATTTTCGCACGAAATTCACGGGACCGAAACGATAAGTTGTACAAGATTTATTTACTGTACATTGTACAATGATTATTCAAAAGTAAAAATAAAAAAATAAAGCTTACTTATTTCTGACCAACAATAATATCATATTAATGAATATCAGAATTATTACATAAATTAAAAATTATATAGGTGCCTACATTAGTAAATATAATTCAATTTTTAATACTCATATATTAAATAATGTAAATTATGTTTTATTATAGGTACGTATGTTCTGACGTATATTTTGTAAAATAATTGTGATATCTAATTTAAAATATTTTAATAATAATAACATCGATCACAAATGAATAAATCGTCACCTGAGAAAGAAAGTTAAGTCAGTTAAGAATTATAAATATTAGAAATGTACACCCATTTTAATATAAAGCAATTTGCTTAGTCACTGTGGTAATAACAATTGGTAAACATTAAACAATACAGATTAGCGATTAATCAGCTTAATAGCTGGCAACAAAACAGATGAGTCTATATTAAAATAATATAATAAGTACGTGCAGATGTTAAATGAATGTTAAATGATCATCATACATTCATACTCGAACATAAACACTCATTACCATGAAATTCGAACATGCGGATATCGTTTATATGTTTACGCTAGGCTATTCGATTTCAAAGATACACTATCCGAGTTTCACAACTTTTTACGAATATAGCAAAGGAAAAACAATGCTAATTTTTATGAAAACAAACTAATAATTGCATAATATAATACTCAAAACAACGAACATATTATATTATACAGAAAATGCAATCGTATTAGACGACATATAGTCATATAGACATAATGTCTATGACTCGACAGTCGGTGGTAAACTATTCCAAGGTACCTACTATACCTATAATAATATATCACCATAGGTTGATTTGCTCAAACAGGTTGTATCAGACGGCAAAAAGAATTTAAAAATCGCAGATCGGAACACTATAAAAGTATAAAACTATATAACATTATTACGGTAAAAATAAAATTATTCGCGCATTGGAATATAAAAAATCACGGTTCACGATGGACCCGCGGCTCTATCAACTACACTACCATAGTACACAATATATAATTGAACCGGTTGCGAACTGCAGACTCGTCGCGTCACAAACGCGGAAACGACAACGAGTAATATTTTTTCGAATGGTTTTGAGTAAAAATAATGATGGTAAAAAAGTACTATTTCCCGTAATAACATATAAAAAAATAACATCGTCGACTGGCTATTGGTATGACGTCGTCCGGAACTCGGCAACGCAGGAGTGTCAAGGCCGAAGCACATCCTGTATAAAATACAATAATATTATATGTTATTATCACGATGGACGATCGGATGTACAGTCCGGTGGATGGAAGACCGCCACCGCAGATATAATGATCATTGACCACCATGTGTCAATCGCAGTGAAAACATTCGGTGTTTTTTTTTTTAATGTTTATTTTACTCTACCCACTCCGCCCCATCAATGTCATTGCACGATATTCGCTTTCACCCGCGCGAATGGTTTTTGGCGATCGAATATAGTAGCACCTGATCCGTTCACCATCTACTGATGTGGTGTGAGTAGTATGTACACTGTACACTAGACATACTAAAAAATAATAATACGATATAAAAGCAGTCGAACGTCAGACTTATTGTGGTTCACTGATCCACCTAACACACAGGGAAAGGTGGCGGACATAACACATATAAATAGGTAGTGAGTGAATACGTGATATACGAATATAGGTAAGGTACCATGTATAAGTACAGGATGCATAGTTACATAAATTTACCACGACTATACTCGATTTTAGGAAACTCTTTGACTCAGTTAATAATACATTGATAGATAATTCTGAACAAATAATAATATACAATATATCAACGTTTTAAGTCTATTTTTTTCGTGAATGGAGATAAAATATACTTATGGATTATTATTATTTTATATAAAAAAAAAAAAAATAAATAATTTTTTTAATTGATTCTATTCTATACTTAAACAACACTTTAAGCCTATGGTGGGTATAACTTATATGATTACTAATGAGTACCGAGTAGCTAAATAGATATTATTATATTATACGAAAAGCGTAACATATATGATGAACCCTACGAATACCGCGGGAAGTTTATATATTAGATACGTATAACCTATCCGAGGCGACGACTGCATAGAGAACCGGCACATGACGACGACGACCGAGCGCAGGTTCTTCGGATTTCCCACGGCCTTCGAAGAAATCTAGCGGCGTTTATATACAGATACACCTCAAATAAGATACATGTATATTGTACAGTGTCGTTAACACTTCTTTGGTGAGTATTTTACACACGTATATATAAATGTATTATATTGTTATCGTGTACATCATATACGATCTATCTAAATGATGTAAGCTTGACGACGGTATTTCAGTCAAACATTATAATAAATTATAAAAACTATATTATATACGATGAACCGCCGCGCCGCGGCCGGCGGGTATGACGCCCGAAATGTATAGAGGACAGAGGTATAACATAATACACGCTAGGCGATGACAATGACCACAACGACGATGACGGCGAAAATTGGTTTTCAAAACGGAATTCAACTATTTTTATTATTGCCATTTGATCGTTTCGCATCGATCGTTGTTTTTATATAATAATAAGGTAGGTGACCGTCCTTTATACATATTATGTACCTACCTATATGATCATCGTAATGACACAAAAACTAGAACACTATAACACTCGGTGCCGTCGATGATAACTTATTTCGATCAAAAGAACGCAGGGGGACGGGGCTCCCCTTCTAATTTTTATTTAGTTTAGCGTACCCCTTCTTATATTTTTAATTTATACGGGAGGACGGTACGTCCACCATGTAAATTGTTATTGAAAAACTTGTAAAACGTTCATTGTTCATTATAGTATAATACTATATTATACTATATATATAATATATATTAATATTATGCATTAGCAATTTGAACAAATTAAAAAAATTGTAATTTCATTGATGATAAAAATCAAAAGATATAAGATAATTATTATAATCAGGCATTACAGCTACTAATATTATGTATAAATAATTTATTTTATATCGAGATAAAATTTAAGAAGCCATGTTATCTGATGGTCGGTAACACTGGTAACAATACATATGTACCAGAGCCGCCCTGGGGGATAGGTCCCAGAACGAAAGGACCCATATATTTTTTGATCGCTTCGCTCACACTGTTCGTATTTAATAATTATTATTTATTGTTGTAGTGCGTACATTTGTATAGTTGTAATGTTTATTTGATTACTGTTGATAATACTATAGGAGGGGGGTTTGGTAAATTTTAATCATTGAATGGAACGCTAATTTTTTTACTTCTGGGAGTTCCTTTTCTTTTATTTTTCCGATTCGAGCACTAACATTAAAGCCCACATGTGCAACATATAAACGTTAGTTGAGACAGAGGAGATGGGCTATAGCAATTAAAATCTACGCTGAAACTTATATTAATCTTATCTCAATCTATATTATACTACCTTAGATTTGTTTAATAACTTAATTATGGTATGAAATACAATATTTATTTGAGCCTGCCTTAATGAGAAAAATATAGAAAAATAAAAACACTGCTTAACTTTACCATAATAATTATAATATTAAATTATATCTTTTTTTCACAATAGTTGTGATTATTATTATTATAATAATATGCAATTTTGAATAATTTAAAAATGCATTTTTTTAATAAACTATATAAGATTACTTCAAGCCATGCAATTCAATTAGTGTCTGTGAAATTTAATTAACTCGTTATTCACTTTACAACCTAGTAGTGTGATGATTATTAATTTTCACGTTGAAACCCTACTAAAACTTTAAATTTT
>VUJU01002275.1:17570-39552 GCA_009835225.1 Aphis craccivora
AAATTTTATTATTAATTTATTTATAATTTTTAAATTCAAATTTTTATGCTAGACTACTATAAGTTATCATTATAAACTTATTAATATAGTGGTTCTAGTTAAAATTGATTAACTGCTTAGTTTTTTTTTTTTTTTTTAGCTTACCGGCTTCAGATTTTGAAGACGATGACAGTGATTCGGCGCCATTGATACGCATATTAGTGACTTGTTTAAAACTAATATTTTATCTGATACGATTACTTCATTCTGCTAATCTGAAAAAAAAAGTACTTATTCAATTTAAAAGGTAAATCGTTTTTAAAAAATAATAAAATAATGTATCATAAACAAAATAAACTAGCGGCAGAAACTAATAACATTCATTCTCGCAAAACAAAAACAATTTTAATATGAAATGATTTTAAATGTAATAGTCTAAATACACCAGGAATATACATAACATTTGTATGGCTTAAATCTAATTAGTTGCTTGATTTCTTACAAATAAATTATGCAAATGATAAATTACTTTTTTTAAGGTGTTTGCGATTTTCAATACAATCTGCTATACATTTCAATAGAAACTGCTATGTATTAATGATTCATAACATGTTATACATTACACTATAAATAGAATATATATACTATTATAGTTATAAAGATCACATTTTTTAATATATAATATTAATTCACTTATAAGCTTAAATCTACTTAGTTTTTATTTTTCAACTAGTCATTGGTCATTACTCAATCTATAACAAGACGTCACAACTCTCAGTTTTACAAAATACAACTATCATAAGTTACAAGACATCTATTGAAATTATGTCGACCAAAAATAATGTACAGGTTTTTCTCGTTATGGATTATACTCGTTCGTCTAAATAATGAAATTGTATGATAGTGGACAGTTGTAATACAAATAATCTATAAATATGATTGTTAAGTAAAATGAATATAAACTTTATCTAAACAAGACCTACACTAATATGGTTATAACTTATAAGCGTTATAGCTATCTTTGAAACTTTTATTAATTAATCAGAATTACTATTTTCGTTGATACACATAATTTACAACATACATATTAAGTGGTCATAGGGTAATATATTTAATGTACCTAAATAAATACGTGTATTTTTAATACTAGTCTAAGAGATATCAAATAATTTTCGAAAATATTACATAATAGATCTATAGCAATGACTATAAAACAAATATATAATTGGTAAATGCTAAGACAAATCTATTGTATTTGCATGAACGCACCCGGAAGTAAATTAAGCCGGGACATTCTTGCGTGATCAATATTCCAATAATGGGCTCGATACAGAATGACTTATGTATAAGCATGTGGAGCGACCCACATAATGAAATAAAAGTTATAGAGAATAAAAAAAGGTGTGCGTAGTAGGTTTGAATAAAAAATTCTTCGTAGTCAAATGTTAATTAATAATATATATATTTTAATTTGTATGCAATACTTCTATTACCTATGTCTATATAAACTATCTTCAACAAATCATTGATATCCATTACTATGTAAATGTGATAGCAGCAAACATATTTCGGTAATTGATTTCAAAGTACATTTTTACTATACAAGAAATTTAAATAAATAAACTAAATTGAGCCATTAAACATCCATCAGCATAGATCGACATTATTAAGCCGATATAGGAAGGAAAACAAAAAAATAATACTCCATATAAATGCAATTTTTTACTTTCACTATAAATCCGGTGTTACTTTTATTAAATTCTATATATATATAATAGATATACATGTGTTTTTGTGTGCTTATTCCATATATAAGTGTATTCATGTCTTCATACAAGAAGAGGTTCATTATTACAATTCTTTCAAGGTTATTATGTAAATGTAAAATATAGTTCGTTTATTTATGTAATAAAAAGGAAAAAAAAGTACAACAAATTAAAGTCTAATCAAAAAACCTAAAATCTGATCAAGATTTAATCCCTCAACATGAGTCACCGATTAGTGAGATGAAGAACTTGAACCAACAACTGTTTCTTTAAAATAATAACTATAAACTATCCTTTCAATTTTATCATTCACATTCAAAGAATATTTCTCAAATAAAAATTATTTCACGTAGAAAAAAATTAAACGAATATTTATGAGCAAAAAATGGTCAAAAAAATAATATCTATATTGACTGATGGTAGTATTAAAATCAAAATCACTAAACTATTTAACTTCTTATTTTAAGTAAGAAGTTATAATCCCTACAAAAGAACAACCAACAATAAAATAAATATAAGTAATAAAAAAAAAACCCCACTTATTTCATCATCTAAAATATGAACACTTTTATTCGATTCAATATCAACGAAGAAAACATTGAACAATTTTTTACATTTAATCTAGTATAATACATACAATATATACATTTTTTATTGATGTAATTTATTTAAACCAAACATTATAAAAATAGGTAGTGTGAATTTATTATAAGACTTATTAGTTATAACTTGTACTTAATTTTAAAGTAGGTTAATAATCAGTTGTTGAAGCCTTAACAAATAATAAAAAAATGGTAGGTACAAGAATTAAAACAAAAAGTAATCAAACAGCCTATAATATAGCTATAATTGAAAAAATCTACCACTGAGTACCTATACAGAGTTATTATTAATCGTTCAGCAATTTGAACGTAGTCGGCTATATTTCAATAATTATTCAATAACACCGCATTTTTTTTTTTTTTTTTTTTTTATGTCAATAAAATGATAATTTACGCAACATTCAGAATGTATGTCAAAAATTATGAAAAGTGATTTCATGCCTGATGAAGCTTATCAAAAAATAAAAAACACTTAAATGAAAATTTTGTCTATAGTACTATTACAATAATATATAATATGTGAAATCTTTTATGTAATAAAAATTATAAATGAGATAATACAGTATACCTTATGTAAAAAAAATTGTATACAGAAATTAATTTAATTACTCTATAAAATAATTAAGTAACAGTAATTATGAATTTAAATTTAAATCGATTTGTCATACTAATACAGGTAAAAGGTATACCTACTTTAGTTCTGGCTATTATACATAATAATCAATAGGTACATGAATAGATATAAATGCATGATTGAATGAATGCATCTATTATAATATTATTATGCGCAATCAGGAATTATAAGTAAAATACCTTACAATTAAAAATAAAATTGAAATTATAATTATCTTTTATTGTATAAATAAGATATTAAAAATTCAACTCGATTATTTACTGAATACATACTCCGACTCGTATTTTGTGTCTGCTGATAAACAAATATTTTAATAAGTACGTAGAGTGTAAACTAAAATGATTATTTATGAAGGGTTAAAACTTAAAATACAGTTATATAAATTTTATATTTTATATGATTAATCGAGTTAAAACTATTGTCTTTTATTATTATTAATTGCTGAAAAAATATAGATATTGTATTTGTGTGATCATATGAACTATAATAAGTTATAAATTTTTTTTTTTATTGATCGAAAAAAGAATATCCCTATATGACGTATTATGCATAATAGTTATTAAATATATCATTTTCATTTTCCATTATCTATTTCCTTTAAGCTATGCTTGTGTTGGAGATAGAGTGAAATATATTTTTTTTAAATATAAATTGTAAACTATAAAACTAATAAACAAATACAATTGACTAATATTATTTAGTACTAGTACATAATTAAAAAAAAATTACAGTATACAAATGATTCAACATAATATAAAACATATAATATGAATAAACAATTTATATTAAAATATGAAAAAAATATTAACATAGCATAACGTATACAATAACAATTAGGTTTATGGTAAATTATACAATAATCGTTTATTTATAACTCTACTTTTTTATGATTTTGGTTTTTATAATATTATAATTTTACGTCAAAATCCAATGAATTAAAAAAATAATAGGCCTAAGAAAGTTTATAGTTTTTTGACCACAAGTTTTTTTTTGCGTAATACACTTCAGCATCTGAAGCCCTATCTTGTCATCTTTTTGTATAAATCTATATTGTACGAAGTATTTTTTTTTTTAGAATTTTTTTCCTATACATAGTTAGGTATATGATGATATGATCATAGGATTAGTCCAAAATATTTAAATATATAATAGATACATTATTGATAAAAATTAACAATTTTACTCATAGCAACATAATCTTTTGGAAAACGTTGGATTTGTTAATAAGTCTATTATATTTTTTACTTAAAAGTTTAATACTAATGTGTGTTTTTTTTACATAGGTAATGTAAAAAGGAATTAAATAAAATCATTTAAAATCATTTTATTTTTTTTATTCCCATACTACCCATACTAAAACTAAATCAAAATAAAATATATATGTAAACAATATCATTCGTCATAATACTTTATTATATGCACCTAATAATGACATATGACTGGAGTATCGCTGGTATACGAGAATGCTCTACTAACCGGAAATACTATATACACTCGACTGTATATAGAATATTCTGACTGATTTTCAGCTGTATAACTTGCAAGAACAATTTTTTCAATACATTTTATATCTAGTTACTCTATTGCTAGATAATATTATCAATATAACCACTTGAAAAAAAAAACTACTGTGTCTCAATTTTTCATTTTAGTCCATCAACAGATGATTCACGATTTAACCCGTTACACTAAGCTTCAAGAGGGGATACAATTTTTACACTGAACTTCACAAAACAATGTCATTTGAATATTATACAGCCAAGAACAATTTCGTTGTTGAAAATGGAACAAAGCAATCGTACGAAATAATCAGAAGAAGGAATTAATGAATCACAGCGGAATCCTTATAGTTCATAAGGTAGGTTTCAATGTCATTAACATGATGTGACATTTAAGACTTAATTATAAACATCCATTCTTAAATGTCTAAAATCTAAATAAGATTAAATTTAATTAAAACTAAAAATTGAAATATATTAGATACCTACATACTATAAAATAATTACCCGTTATAGGTTTATTTTTAGTGTTTATAAGTAGACTATTATGTAAATTTTATTTTATATAAAATATGGCATACTAAAATCGACTCATCAATCATCGATAGAGACACGATTTATGATATAACAATAATACAATATACTACCTCTGCAGGTTTTCATAGTCACTTTATAAAAATACATTTTCTAATTCTATAAACATATCATTATTATTATTTATTATTATTATTAGTTATTGATGTTATTTTATATCAACTCAGACGTCTACGATAAAAAGTATATAACCATCCTATAATACATAATACATATATGTTATAAAATATGTTATTACTTATTAGTTACTTAAATACTTCATTAGTCAATTATTCGAGTATATTGTAATAAAATTCAAAATGTATATACACCCTCCTTATTTAACATAAAAATACTTTTAAATTAACGAAACAGAATTATGAATAAATTAAATCTGGAAAACCTAAAAATGACGAGTTGAATATTTAAGTATTTACTTTACATACAAGTTAGGTAATACACACACACACACACATAATAATAAATATATATATATTTATTTACTTATGTTAAATAGGCAACTACAGATGGTGATTTTGGTCGACTTCTGTACGACAATGCAAACTCTCCAGTTAGATGTAGGTATGTGTATACGCATGATCTAATTTTCCTAAGTTATACAACATACGGCGAGCGTACGCTTTATTTTGTGTTTCGGGTTAGGTTACACATGGACTGTGGGTCATACGGCCGACGGACCAGAGTAAAACGATCCGACAATTACCATCAATGTCTTTTGTGCGGTTATATTCATATACTTATATACTATATAGTTATATTGTATATTATATTATATATAAATAGATAGATCTATGTATTAGAATAGAATAACGAACGGATATCCGTTGTTGGAAAGTGTGCCGAGAGATGATTTTACCGGTTCACAGAAGTCATCATTATATTAAGTTAGTATTATATCAAAATGATTAACGCTTAAACTAGCCAACCCCAACACAATCTATTATATACAGCTGGTTCAGGTTAAAAGCCAATCCGTAATAACTATATGCATCATTGTTGTCATTGTACAAACACAGGTATGTGACCTAAATCAATCCCGCATTAAACACTGCAAGATCTATATTGTGTAATATAATATAAGCAATGTCACCAGCAAATATACATAATTCTGCACTATACTTAGGTTTCGTTTCTAGTATAACTTTTTTATATACCGAAAATAATAAAAATAAACATGTACACTATAACAATTGTTTTTCGTCTCACACCTAAAGTTTTCGAGATGGTAAGTCAGTTAATTCAATATTTATTCATAATTATTGCATTAATATACGGCATGTGTCATGTCTGAACTATAATTCTACATATTAAGTCTTTATATAACATTCTCACGTAAAAAATAGTAGCTTGTATATAATTATATGATAATTTATTTTTCTTTACATAGTTTATAACATATTAAAAAAAAAAAAAAATGTTTTATTTAAAAAGATTATAGGTACAAATTTGGAGAAAAATAATTGCTGTGTACAATTTTAATCGTTGAAAACATATTATGCAATACATTTCGGAACAATCGAGTTTTAACTTAATTGTTCAAGTTCACATGATTCCTGTTAGGCAAAAATCCTTTCTTCCGAATCATATCAACAATCTTATTAGTAATTGGCATAATTATTATGAGCTTTTGGTTAATTTGGTTTAATAAATTTAAAAAATAGGTGATTAACAAAAACAACAACTACCTATACAAAAATATTATTACAATTGTAAAAACATAGATGTAATATAGTATTATCTTAGCTAGGTACCCAAGATTATATTTAAATAAATTATAATGAAATACACTAATATAAACCTACAAGACAACATGACAGAAAATCTTATTATTTTTTTTTTTTAATTTCCTTATTAAGTTTTATCTGAAACTGTTTTTTTAGTTTATTTTAGTAAATTATTTCAATGCAGTTTATACACAATAAAGTACACGATCTTGAACTGTAAACATGTATATTATTGTTTAATAAAATAACATAAAATAGATAACCCGGAATTATAAATTTGTTCTAGACAATTACGTTAACTAAATGATATCCGGCATATTATTATTTTATTTCTAGAAGACACATAAAATATAAACACAAACAAATATAATATACTTGTTCAGATTTCTATGGAATGTTGAGATGCATACAAATAGTTATGATTGGTTCCTCTTGAGTTTTCAATCGTAAAATAATTTCATTGGAAGATTTACGGTACCTATACCTATAAGTATGTAATAAAACATCATACTAGTCATGAATCTAGTGGCGACACAAACTATTTTGCAAGGAGGAGCGTATTGTTTCTATTAACTACCAGCCCAGTAAAAACATCATAAATAGTTTTTTACATAGGTATAGGTACTAATAGGTAACAGGCATGGATGACCACAATATATTATGTTTAAAGCGTATTCGATTTATACGTACGTGCATAAATGTTACCTTACTTGCGTCGCCGTTGTCACAAAAAATAACAAATTATTTTTAGCTATATATTATGTGCATTTTGCATCTATATCTTCTTCTAAATAAAATGATTTAAGAACTCATAAAATCAGAATTATAATCAGTCGTGAAATCTCAATAAATTAAAATAACTATGAAATACCAAAATACCATAGAGCCAAACATGGTATCATGTTTATGTATAATGAGAACAATTAATTTCAAGCTTCAACCAATTCTATAATACTTGTTAACTTTAGTACTTATTCTTTACGTATCTCTATATCAGAATTATAAAAATATATTATCCATCATTTCGTTTCATTATAATCAGAAATTTGAATTTAGGAATTACCACAGTCTCCTTCAAATGGTATTGGCGGGTACTTATTGCAATAATAAATTCAAAACTACGAGTTAAAAACTAACGTATAATCTAATAATATACACAATCTATACTTCCTACTGTTAATAATTATAATTTAAAATTTTAAGCATTTCAATAAAATACATAAAATTAAAAATATAAATCAATGGAATTGATTTCAAATTGGGTTTCATAATTATCATTTTTAATTTTAAGGTTAGGTATATTATATTTGTAAAAACAACGAAAACATTACTTTAACAAAAAACTGCAATATCCTAAAATAATATTTGATTAATAAAACGATCCTCATTATTTTTGTCGTATTATTTAGACCGGAATGGATAGTAATGAGTAATGACTAGGAATGACGAAACGCACGAAGTTTCGTGACCCGTTCCTGCCGAGTGCAGAGATTTGCCCTCTAATCACCACCACTGAAAGAGATTGTCCACGCTGCAATAATTTTAGTTTGTCCAGTTTCAAAACCACTTGCAGCAAGTACGTAATAACTAATAATTAAACCATCGAACACTGCACAATAATGAGCCATCAACTGCAGTATAGAGTAACAATTTTGTCACTACCTAGATACCTGTATAATATAATTTCGTATGCTAGGTAAACATGTTTAGACACGCGAACCAAGTTCACGGATACAGGAGCACGTGCGTTTTATTAAATAGAAAATTGTCAGTTAATAGAAATGCAATAATAATAATAAAAATGATTATGTTCAGACGTTCAGTAAAATAATATTGGACAATGTACGTGATGTCTCCAGCGGTCATGGGCCTCCCGGTTTATAAAATGATCATTCCATTCACCCGTCGCTCTATTCAATCACGACAAAACTACAACTTCCACTACCATTGCAATACTCCTAATAATAACATTATATAGGTACACCTACCTACCTAACCGGATGAGGACGACGATGAACAATGAATCGAAATGCATTTTTTCAATCTTAGTAATGGTTTTTCTTTTTCCGCGAGCAAACACTTTATTGTATTTAAGTATATAACATTAAAAAAAAAAAATGATGATAATATCAATTTATCGTCGCGGTTTATACGGTGTGATCACAACACGAAAACATAAGCAACTATACGCCGTAATCGCATATACCTATATAGTATATACCTACTTTTGCTGCAATACGATTACAGCATACTCGTTTTTTTTTTTTAATCGACTGCAGTAATTATAATGTAGGATTTTCACTTTTAAA
Source organism: Aphis craccivora (assembly GCA_009835225.1). Lineage (NCBI taxonomy): Eukaryota > Metazoa > Arthropoda > Insecta > Hemiptera > Aphididae > Aphis > Aphis craccivora. The sequence continues at coordinate 26,678 of VUJU01002275.1, forward strand.
ATAATTTTTTTTTATCACCAGTTTTGTATTTAAATTATGCACAGTGCACAATACTCCCACTTTATATATATATATATCTATATATATATATTGTACATTATAGTAAATCTTTAGTAGCACCGTCCAAAATCCAAATATTATAGTAAGATTATTACCGCCATAACGACATAACGCCACCGCCGTTAATTTCTCTGCCGTGCTACAAGATGCATCACTTCCTCTAGTTATCCGGAGAATGTTTTTTTTTACGTTTCGCTTTTTCGACCGCATCAATTGTTTTGTTTTTTATCCTCAGTATCTACATAATACCTACTTATACTGGCTATAGTATAGTATATATCCGATATAATGTAATATAATAATTATTATGATGATAAGACCGGCGTCGGACGTTTCTCATTATTCCTCGTTTTATATACGTATATATATTATAAACGTGCGAAACTGAAAAAAGACAATGGCCCCCGCGCATACTAATAGACTATATTATAGTATGTAATGAGTAAGTGGGAGTGGGGTTAGGTTAATGAACACGACTCGCGGCGGCAACGCAAGGTGTGCCCCGGTGGTGAGCGGCATAAATTCTCGACCGTCCGTCGTTGTCGTCGTCTCGTCGTCCCCGCCGACGGTCAGTGGAAAAAAAATTGTTTACAATGGCGTCGTCCGTCCGTCGGACGAGGAAAACAGGTTCCCCGGAATCGTGTACGCGTAATATGACGTGCGGCAGAGGATCGCATATCATTCCGGTCGCGGCGCAGCACACTTTCGTTCCTACGTGATGGAAATATCTTACAAATATTATTATTATCGTGAACATAACGTGCACATAGTCTCGTCGTAATTTATATTTATACAGAGAATGCGTAAATGATGGAATTAGGAAGTACTAGGTATTATATAGGTACATTGCGCGGTGGTGGACGAAAGAACAGAAAATATAATATAAACTCAGGCGACTGGTTATTCACCACGCGCAGAAACTAAACAGCATACCTAATAGTAGAAAACTAATAAACAGAAAAATAGAAGTCACGCGTCAGCCAGTCAATGGCCAATGATTTCGAATAAATAAAATCAAAAAGTTTAAATAATAATAATATTAATTATATATATGTAACATATTGTATACAAATATGTTTAAGTGCGAACGCTCGGAAAAGCATTAGATAATATGTGAAACGACAATACTTCAAAACTGAAGTTATGTTAAGTTCGCTCAGAATAAACACAGTGACGGTGAAGGCGGTTCAAGGATACGTGAAGATTTTGTCGCCAAGTATGTAGTAGACCTTACCGAGTTTTACGACGATGTAATATAAGCCATAAGGAGTGCGCTACGTGCACGATCGCGCGCATAGAGAAACGGGCCACGTATGTTATTATATTATTTATATATGTATAGTGGTATAGTATTGTACGGTGAAGGTGGAATATCGGCACCATATTTGTATATAAAAGATAAAAAGGAATCTGACTGGCTGCCGGTGACTGCCTCTACTGCAGCAGCAGTTGTAAGTACGATGACGGTGGCGGCGGGGGTGGAGGTGTGTATCTATGCCTTAAACTAATTTCTCGTCGTGCGTATATAATATAATATAATATTGTCTCTCGGTCGGTCCAATAGGGTAAAACGGGTCATGGCTACTGCCGTAGCCGCCGCAGTCAGTTAATCATTGTAGCGTTTGATTTTTTTTTCTTCTTTCCATTTCAAACCACAAGAGTTCAATCATATTCACGGATGATATAATCGTCATCGTCGTTGTATTCGTTGTAATATATATTAAACACACACACACACACAAGTATGACGTATATAATATATATTCACCATGTTTACGTAAACATTCCCCCTTCACGCGTCGTTGTTGACATCGTCACCAGTAGTCAATAGACGAGCATGATACAGCTCGATAGTGATGCTTCAGTAGTCATAACATATTATATATATATATATATATATACCCAAGGCATCTAACCTTCCCTTTTTATGATGAATTGTGAATTATCTTTTGAGAAAATATATAGGAAAAAAGTTCAAATTTCTTATCAAAGCATGGAAACGTTATAAATTGATATTTATTTTTAGAAAATGATACTTGTAAATTGTAAAGTTTAAATTATAGGTATGACAATATTTTAGTAAACAATAAATCAATAAAGATAATAATAATATTACTATGTCAAACTTACCCACAACCTTAAGTCTCTCGGCTTATTATAAAGCCTAAAACTATATCACTTAAAAATTAATACAAGACAATTTTTGAAATGTTACACGTTATGGAGTATCAAAAAAACCTTACTCTTATTCTCTACGTTTTTCTTTGAATTCGAGACCCCCAACAGGTGCGTCCGGTAATTTTACTGCTACATTATAAATATAAAGGTAGTTTTGGGACACACATGTAAACCCGCCGGCCACCAGACGCCAACAACAATGATGGGATACTCTTATTATATAGTGTCTGTAATAATATCGTAGCCATCAGATTTATTTCACGTGGCTCTCAATCTGCGCGATCGAAAAGTGTACCTACATATATAATACGCACTACATTATTAGACGGTAATCGAAGGACGCCAATCATTTTATACGGTTCTTTTGAAAACCAGTAGTCCTCGTATTATATAAAAATATAATATAAAATATATGGTGCATCGACACAATAAGCAAACGACCGTGTTGACGAAACTCCAACCGATTTTTCATAACTTTTTACAGTAAATATAAACTACCGTCAAGGATGTCACCGTATTAAAAAAATGTTGAGTAAAAAACGCATTATGGAAATTTCTGGTGAACATGATTGTCGAAGATAATTATTTGGAATATAGCACGCTCATTCAGTGAATTGTATACTGTATAGTTAAGGTATACCTGCCTACAATTTCAATTAAGATCCATTGCCTCAGTTTATATTTTGTTTGACTACGGGTTGAATAACAAGAAACACAATGGTTCTCTCCGCATTAGCCAGTGATGAAACATAATAATAATGAAAGATCACGCGGGTGGAGAATAACTATTATATTATGGTAATATTTTAACGGAGTTTTCAACGACAGATATTTGATCTCACGCGATTCAAAGATTTATAAGAACCGATTAGCCAGCAAAAATTTCACTGCTATTATAGTCTTCCAACAATAATAATAATAACAATAATAATTTACAAAATTCGCTTACGTTATACAAAATATAATATGTAATAGAAACAAAAATAATAAAGTAGTTTTTACAAAAAAGGAGATATTTTTAACAACCCTAAAAAGTAAACAAACTAAAAACATATATAAACACCTGTTACATACTACAGTTACAAACACTGTCTAAGCGCAGGTGACTTATATGACGTGATAAATGTTAACTAAGTACGTAGAATGTAACAAACATCACAATATATATAATATATACCTATACCTATACCTATATATATGTGTAAATGGGACTATACACAATTATTATACAATAAACTGTTATTATACGATTTTATGAAATAAGTAGTAGGTAGCTTATGTTAATCTCTTTAACCATTCAAACATCGAAAACACTCAAGTTTGTCACCGTATGTCAAAAATAACATATTATATTATATTCGACTAGGTATACTATTTTCAAGATCCACTCGCATATTTTGTACTTCACTCGTAATAATATTGGATATTATTTCTATTGCTGCATGATAACAATATTTTTCAGATAACGTTAACTGTTTTGAATTCGAACACAAATCATACATAGGTATGCGTATGCCAATCAAACGGCATTGCTCATTAACATCTAAAAGAGAATTATTGAAACCTTGGCAAACAATAATTCCTATCTAAGTCATAAAATGTCATCGTGTAAGAGTGCATTTCGTCGACTACCAAACAGTCTGTGTAAAGAACAATATTGAAATATCGTGATGAATGATGATTGCCACGAACAACATAATTAATGTAAAATTATCGAAGATCTAATGACAAGAATACACGACTACAGTCGGAATAATCACTAACACACACGGCCCACCACACTGTCACTACAGGTGTCCGTATATAATATTTTATAGTCGTCTTATCGCGTGATGATAATAAACGAATATTGTAAAGCACCAAACACGCGTATCGAGTGGGCACTACCAATAATAATATTGTCGTATTCATTGTTATTGTTGTTGTTGTTGTTGTTGTAGTCATTTATTTGTTTCCAGGTATAGATACCTGGAAACGAAACAAATGTCGATTTTTTTCGGTCTGGATTGTTTAACCAATGGTGATGCGACCGAACTACGATTGTCTTCGCCCGAATCGTGTGAATTCAATCGGGCGTCACAGTCTACAATTATTACTCACCAGAAACGCAATTATGATACTATAGGTATACATTGCTGGTCCAGTCAGGTTCAGCAGGGTGATGTCAATTTGACTGAGAGAACCCGTGGGAAGGAAAAATAATAGTAATTAAATACTCGCGACTCGCCTAAAACCAATCCTACAACATGATTTTGTGTAAACTAATTCTGTGCAACAAGTAAGTAAGCAAGTGCTTTACCAAAGGCGATAGGGGTAAACAACAAGATACAAGATGATAAAACCTGATGTCAAACTAACTCAAACTAGATAATTGTATAATTGATTCATAGATACTACTTACGTTTGTTTCTTTCGCGAGGTGTCATATCACTACTGTTGCAGGAGCACGTCCGAACATGGTGTATTCTAGATCCTGAGATTTGTGTATGTATGAACAAAAAACAATTTGAAAACAAAAAGTAAAAGCAAAAAGCCTGTCGAAAAAAAATAAAAAAAAACGAAAACCAAAAACGACGACGATAGCAGCGACGGCGAACAGACTTAACGTCAACAAACACAGCGACGGAGCGACTGTGGACGAGTGTGTGGGGCGGCAGACCGCGGCTGTCGTAGGAAAACGAAGTCGCCTATAGGTGTAACTCATGGCAACCGGCGGCGGCGGCGAAATATACAGTGTGACCATCGTCCCAGTATAAAACTAACTGCGAAATTATCGTGCAATGGTCGTGGTGTAGATTATGTTATGGAAGTGACGCGTCACAAAAAATGTCAACATAATCGGTAAAGTAAATTCCCCTCTCGCGAGTTCCAAGATCCACCGAAGAGTAAGTTGACAAGGCGTATCCCAAGTGTTCTCGTGTCACTAACGAATCACTGCGTGTCGATAAACGAGAAGAAAGTTCGTGAAAACCTACAAAAAGTTTCACTCCGCTGCGGACAGGATTCGAACCTGTGCGGGCAGAGCCCATTGGATTTCGAGTCCAACTCCTTAACCACTCGGACACCGCAGCTCATGCCAGCAAGGTCGATAATCGTCGTTATTTAAGCGCAGAAGGAATTACTTTTACAATTTTTTTTTTTATAAATAATATGATAAATTCCCTATTAACTACAATAAATTGTTCTATTAACTAGGGATGCGCAACTGTCGGCCCTCGAGCCTTTTTTTTATCTGACCTGTGTTTTATTTTCAAATTGCATCCATATAATTTTAAAGTTCAGTTTATACTGTACAGTCAATATTGTATAAGTTTACTTACAAATTACGTTGTTCGTATAATATCTTATGCATCATATAATAATTGTTATCTGACATTAACATTGTTAAATGTCTATTTGTCATATTATAAATATAATATATTTATAAATTATTATACATATTTATTATTAATATTTATTATACATATTATATTATATGTATGTAAAGTGTAAACGTAGGTTAGCTTACTATAGCTATTTTACCTACCTATCTATTTAATTATATCAGTTAACAGTTTCTTCGTATAGTAAGTATTAATTTCGTGCTGTCGTTGAATTATTATTATTTTCGTGGTTTGTAGTGTTAATGCACATTATAAACAGGCGATTGTAAACTCTCCCAGGTCTACTCCTAACAGTCCTAACTTACCTGACGGAAACATGTAAATTCTCCCGAGTCTTCAGTATCACTAATCTAATTTAATAAAAAATAAAAATCATAAAATAAATCTAATATAAAAAATACCTATACGTATGATAAAAAATGTTTGAATTCAATTTTGTTGATAGTAGGACATATAGATTTAAAAAAAAACTTATTATATCTTTAAAAAACGCATTTTTATCATAATATATGACTATATTATATAGGTATAGTCAAATAATTTTCATAACAAAATATAATTTACAACTTAAATTAATTGATTTAAGAATATATATAAAAACAAGTAGGTATATAATATTTTATAAGATAATTTATATGTTTGAACACTGTAAAGACTCAAGCCCTGATTAAGGGAGGGGGCATAGGTGGCCATGGCCCTGGGCCCACAACGGATATTAAACAATGTAGGCCCCTGGCGAATAGTACATTTTTTTTTATTAAATCAGAAATATTTGGATATAGTAATAATAGTATATAGTTTGTAAATCAAAAGAAACATGTACACTGCAGGTATATATAATATATATTATATAAGATTAAATACAAATATTTGCAATGATATAAACTTATATCATTATTCTACCTAATACATTAACGTTTCCTATAAGCCATAACATACCTATTGGCTATTGCAAATTGTTGGGCTAAAAGAGCATTCTCCAAATTAGCTTGTATAAAAAACAAATAGGTTGTAGGTAGGTATAGAAATTTAATAGTTTTATGATTTTGTGTACAGATAGTGATGTTTTGGAGGTAAATGGTAATTAATACCGACGATATAATTAATGAGTTTGCTTCCCAAGAATCAAAAAAAAATTACATATATATACAAATAACATTTTTATTTTTGTATTTTTAAAAAGTAAGAAATAAATTCATAAATATATTTTTGTCCAAGATATTTTTATTTGTGGGTCACCAAAATTTTGATTATGGTTATGGGCCCCTAATTTGTTTGGCCAAAGCCCCTAAATTATCTTAATCCGGGCTTGTGTAAAGTACTACTGCAGACCATATCATGCAGCGCAACAAAAGACGCGATGATGGACGAATTTCTTCGTCCGCTTCCACAACGAGCAACGTTTAAGTTTAACCTGGGTTTCGTTGGTTCTGTCACAATCGTACTGCTACGAGTTGACGAATCACGCGAAACTTGCATCGGAGTAGTACATTCGATTTCGGTGTCATAAAACACATTATCCGTGTAATAGAGTGCTATGTTCGGAATTGAACACCACAATCTTTTCGTACGACCGGTGAGATCTCGGCTCTTCGCGTTCCTATTCACCCGAGCCATCACGGTTTGGTTCTTCTGCAGAAACCTGCCGATCAGATGAGACGGACTGAGATCGAATCTCGACTTCCGCGGACGGAAGTTCGTGGATTTGTTGTCCAGCGTAGTTAACCAGTTCAATCGGCGTTGGACAAAATGCATTTGGTTCAGTGAAAATCTACTGTACCATAACGGCAGTCGGTGCCTGCAGGATCGTAGCTGTATCGCTACCAATTGTTATAGCCGCCGCCGTTAAATTAGGCATCGATCCGTATGGTCGTTTTGTAGTCATGCCAGATACATTTTGACTGGCCGAGACTGTTTTTGATAGACCTTTTTTCAGTTTCATTGATATAGGTTCATCGGTTATCAGGACCGCAGAGAACGGAGACAAAGTCTCGTTCTCAGATATAGTGTTCTGCAATCTGCATGTTTATATACATGTATATACATTGTAAAGCTGTAATGCTTTCAAAATTTAATTATTATTAAATATATATGTTTGAAATACTTTAATACCACAGAAGAGTGAAGACTGAATTGAGACTGTTAGATTTGATACCGACAGTATTATATTTATTTCAAAACTATGCAGTTAACAATAGCAATAATATACAAATTTTTATAGTTTTTGTAATGGAAAAACATTATTTTTTCAAGCCATGTGAACAATTTTCAATTATTTTAGATTCTGAGCGGAGCTATGAATGTATTGATTTTACAATGTTGTGTGTTTTTTTTTTGTGTCTGTGTACACGAGAACGTGTCGAAATAATGCTTCAATTTCAAACTTTGGGGGTGGTTTCCTGAAGAAAAATGAATCTAGTTGGTGCATTGAGAAAGTCATTTTTTGAATTTCTCAATTGTTTTCAAAAGCGCCGGGAAATACCAAAAAAAACTTAAGGAAAAACGGGAATTTTTACGCAAAACCAGTTTTCGACCAAATCGATTTTTTTAAATGGTTGTAATTCAAAAACTAATCACTGTAAATACTTGAAATTTTCACCAAATATCTAGGTCAGTGTTATCTATATACAGTTCAATTTTAAAAAATTTTTGACTATTTTTGAATTATTTATAGACCACAGAAATTTTCAATTTTTTTGAGAAATTTTTTTTGAAGTGACGATAAAAAAATTTTGGATGACCAAAAAAACTTGAAAATTTAATACAAGGTTTCTTATGAGTTGTTCTAATTGCAGTTAAAAAAAGTTAAAAATCGCTAGTCACAATTTTTTTTTTATACGCGTTTATAGTTCAAATTTTTACGAAATCTGTCAAAAACGTGAAAATTTGCAAGTAATTTTGAAGTTGAAAAATCATAAAATTTTTGGTGTTTATAACTAAGGGTTAAAAATACAACACTAAGTTTTCCATAAGTTTTCCTTCAAGTATCTATAGAGAAAACTCGAAGCATCATTATAAGAAAAATTTTAAGTGCGTTTGAATTTTAAATTGTTAGGATAAATAGCGTAACGATAACAATTTATCCTCAAACGATTTTTAATATTTGGTATTATTCAGAAAGTATAAGTCGTAGATACTTGAAAATATTACCAGTTATTTAGATTGGCTTTTTTTTACATTATTTAATTTTCAAAACATTTTGACTTTTTTTGAACTATTTATAGACTATTGAAATTTTCAATTTGTCTGTACATTTTTTATTTGAAGTGTCGATTAAATTTTTTTGGCCATATCAAAATACTTGAAAATTTAATGCAAAGTTCCTCGTAAGTTCTTCTTATAGTGATTAAAAAATTATAAGAATACATAGGCACAATTTATTTTTATTAGCATTTGAAGTTCAAATATTGATTAAAGTTCGTCAAAATCATGAATATTTGCAAATTATTTTGTAGGTATAATTCGTACAAATTTTTGTATAAGTAGCTAAGAGTTGAAAATTTAATACAATATTTTTCATAAGTTTAGCTAATAATAATTATAAAAAAAAACTTAAATTTTGATGTATTCAGGCCATTAAAACATAAACCACCTTTTTCACCAACCACTGAAAATTATATCCTAGGCTGACAAATCATCTCCGTTCAGAACCGTTTTTCGTATACTATGATAATTATCATTGGATTCAAATTTAACCTTCCTATAATTTATAATAGTGATCCACACGGCATCTCATGTACAGCAGAGCGGTACTCACTTACCCACTTTTTTTGTCTTTATAATCTAATATTTTTTTTGAGTTATATAATTTTTTCTTTATTTTTTGAATGACCCTTTTTTTTTCTTTTTTGCTTTTTTTCTTTTGCTCTGGTCCGCTAGATTTTAATTTTTTTTTAATTGGCCCTATAGTAACTTTTGAGTTGCTCATCAATGTTATACACGATATTTAAAAAAATATCGTTTATTCAAAATTAAAATATAACACCACAAGCGTTACATTCATTCACACATTCACAATGTTTTAAAAAAAGACCTTTAGGTAGAAGTACGTCAGTACTTATGACGTACTGTACACTAATTTAAATAAAAGTAAGTACGTTAATAAATAAATAAATTGTGCCTACCTTTATAAGTCACATACTTATGGTTAAGGATTTGGGACTTTAGAAAGCACAGTCAGCAATACCAACAAACAAATATTCAAATTGGAAGAAAGAAGGAGTTGGTGTACCTTAAGATGACTAAATTACTAATACATAGTAAGCTCCTACAACCGATGTTAATAGAAAATAATAATATACGAATAAAATTTTCGGTAGCATTCTTAGGAAGTCGTTAGCTACTATAATATCAACATAGTGCATAGTATAAAATTGATAAATTGTTGGAGCTGATGTTTTAATTATTGAGAGTATTAAGTTTAATCAATACTTCGGTAAAGGTTTCGAAATATTGAAGAATAAATATATTAATAAATAATAAACCAAATTATTAACATTAGGAAAGAAACAGTTAATAGCGATAAGGTATACATATAAAACTTAATATAACCTAATCAAAACGCACTAATGCACCATAATCAAAATAATCGCGAACAACATAGCAAAAACGATTTGATTTAAAATACGGGAGGTGGAAAAATAACCAATGACAACTGCTATAGCAGTATTTAAATTTTTATAGGTATATAAAATTGGTTTATCTCTAAAACGCCACAACTATAAAAAAAAATATTATTACCTATTATTTATTACTAATAGAGTTAAAATATATTATGTTATTATTATTACCTCTAAAAATAATTAGTTTTGTATATTTTTATTTAAGTGTTAAAATATTAAAAATTATTCGTTATGGACAGCAAAACAAAGATTCTTATTGTTTTCCAATTATTGAAGGCGCCAGACCATATTGATGTATCATTTTTTTTACAGGACGTGCATTTTAAATTATAAATTTGATTAACAAAAAAAGATATAATGTAATTCAATACCTATGTTCATATTACCCATTTATTATAAAATTCAAATAGTTTATGTATATTGATTTAGTTTATATTATTTATACATTTTAATCTTGTTTCTTTCTTTTATTGAGTTTTGATTTGAGTAGATCAATAGATCAAATAAAAAATAATAAGGTATATTTTTCATTATTAATTATTTATATTTTATTTTTTAATAAATAATAACTAATACAATAATTATTAATAAATTAACACATTTTTATAGCTCCTTAAATTCATACCAGATAAATTTAGTCTCATATTTTTTTCGTTAGCTTATTACGAAAATGAAGAGACTTCAATTTAAGATCCTACTTTGCATGTTAAAAGCACATTCAATTAAAAATACTCAACTCAATCAAACCTCAAAATCTTCAAATATACAAAATAATTTTAATACCCACTTGGGCTTCATTTTTGTAATCATTTAAATAAGTAGAAGTATTAAGAATGATCAGTGAAATAAAAATCTGACTTCAAATTATTGATTATAGAAAATTAACTTACACCAATGGTGTGTAGAACATGTTTTGTGTGTGAGACCCAATGCATTTTATTATTAGTAACTCCGTATAAAAAATTTAATAAAATATTTTTAGAAATAATTTTTAAAAATGTGTCCATTGTTTAAATTAATACGAGTAATATATAAATACATATTAAAACAAATCTCGAATTATTCTCATAGCCTCACATCAGTACACCCTACCACCCATCCATTTATATTGAGGCATATTCCTCAAAAAATTATTTTCACCACACCATCGACTTATAAAATTCTTTTATTTAAAATATACATTCCGTAAAGATCTCAATATAATGTCAGTATACACGAATAACTATTCATTTTTTTTATATTTTTGAAAGAAACTCCACATTACACCACTTAATTATATCAATCCATCAAATTCAAAACTGCATCTGCTTAATTGAACCATTCTGGGTACCTAATCCTCCAAGACTCTGTAAAAGTAAATTGTATCGCAATATCTTTTAAATAAATAAAAAAAAATTGAATAATACTTTTTTTTTCTTTTTGTACAGGTGCAGTTGTAAACATAGAACTATAGAAAATAAAAACTTATAAAGTAGTTTTTGTAAATTTACTTACGTAAAACTTAAATATATTTATTTATTTATTTATTTTTATAACAATACGGGACATGCTCAAATTACAAAATTGTAATATTATATATTTAGTACAACAGTTAATAATATAGTAGTATGGATCCTTATTGACTATACTCATCATGCGATATAGTGGACGGTTTATTGCATAGTTGGTGTTGCATTTGGGTAAGGAAAAAATAATTTATTGACGGAAATGAAAAGATGGAACTTTAAAGTTAATTTGGGCTAATAGTTCAGGAGAGTCTACGTGGCCATCAAAAAAAAAAAAAAAAATTGTTATGATAATGCTATAAAAAACGATTATATTTAGTTACCAAAAAATACTTCTTACTGATGCATAAGTTATTTGTCCATATGTATGTATTGAACATATTCAGAGATTAAATTAAACGTTATACGAAGTATATTGGTATAATATAATACCTACTAATTTTTAATGATCACAAGTTATAAGTCATATCTAAATGGAATCATTAAATATAATAAAAACTATGAACAGAACGCGTTCTTATATACAGTGGTTGAGTGGTAAACTCCAAGATAAAACACATATTTTAAACTTTTAACTATCTATTGGAAAAGATTAAACAATGTACAAGAGAGTGCAAGTGCAGTAGATAAAATTATAAATAGATAAGGATACCCTCTTATATACATTAACAATTTTAATTTGTTATAAATGACTCATAATTTTATAAGTTTTATATTATTTTCAATAAATAAATCACACATAAAACAATTTCAGAAAAAAAACATTGTGCTTAAATAAATATGATTGTTTATGTAGGTAATTACCATTTCAACATTTAAAATATTTATCTTTATAGATAAGATGAAAAGTTATACTTTTCAAGACTATATCAAAAAGATGTTATAAGTACCTAATGGCTATTTCTAATATGTAAGAAATCATAAAATAAATAAAATATATATTTTTTTAAATTTTAGATGGGTTTTCTTTGTGAATCTTTCATTTTTAAAGAGAATTACGTACTTGGTTATCAGAGATGGTATTTATAAACCTATTCAATAAAATTTAACTACCCCAGTGGCGTAGTTATGATTTTGTTCTGGGGAGGATATATAATTAATTGGTTAAACGAAAAGCGAAGCCCCCC
>VUJU01002276.1:10102-39546 GCA_009835225.1 Aphis craccivora
TTTTTTTTTTTTTGTGTCTGTGTACACGAGAAAGTGTCGAAATAATGCTTCAATTTCAAACTTTGGGGGTGGTTTCCGATAGCAAAATGAATCTAGTTGGTGCATTGAGGAGGTCATTTTTTGAATTTCCCAATACTTTTCAAAAGCGCTGGGAAAAACCAAAAAAAAAAAATTAAAGAAAAATGGGAATTTTTACGCATAACCAGTTTTTGACCAAATCGATTTTTTTATATGGTTGTAATTCAAAAACTAATCACTGTAAATACTTGAATTTTTCACCAAATGTTCATGTCAGTGTTATCTATATACAGTTAAATTTTCAAAAATTTTTGACTTTTTTGAGTTATTTATAGACCACTGAAATTTTTCGATTTTTTTGAGACATTTTTTTTGAAGTGTCGATAAAATTTTTTTGGCCCAATCAAAATACTTGAAAATTTAATACAAAGCTCCTCATAAGTTAGTTTTATAGTGATTAAAAAATTATAAGAATACATACGCACAGTTTTTTTTTTATTAGCATTTGAAGTTCAAATATTGACAAAAATTTGTCAAAATCATGAATATTTGCAAATTATTTTGTAGGTATAATTCATAAAAATTTTTGTATAAGTAGCTAAGAGTTGAAAATTTAATACAAGATTTTTCATAAGTTTAGCTTACATTAATTATAAAAGAACTTAAATTTTGGTGTATTCAGGCCATTAAAACATAAACCACCTTTTTCACCAACCACTGGAAATTATATCCTAGGCTGACAAATCATCTCCGTTCAGAATCGTTTTTCGTATACAATAATACCTATCATTGGATTCAAAGTTAACACTCCTATAATATATAATATTGATCCATATGGCACCGGCACCTAATGTACAGCAGAGTGGTACCCACTTACCCACTTTTTTGTTTCTAATTTTCAATTTTCGTCACTAAATAAAAATATTTAAAGAAAAAAACCAATAGATTTTTTATACACCTAACTATTATTAATTATAATATAATATGTTGTGTAATAATTTGTAGGTTCTATTAAACGAGTAGTTATAATGCAATAGTTAAGTGAGATTATTTTTTTCACGGACGACGGAGTTCACAAAATATACTCTAATAAATAGTAATGATTTATTTATACAGTGAGTGTGAATGCATAGCGAAAAAATAATATTATGATTTATGTTATTTATTGCAATGTCTACATAAGTGAGAAATGAACAGCATTCGTATTAAATAATACGACATTGGACTTAAAAAACACCCGCTGTTGTTGTTTACTATAGATAAGGATTTAAAAAAAACTATAACGGTAAACGTTTTTCTTAATAATTGTTCGAGTTTAGATGTCAGAAAAGTATCTAGGAAAAAAATACACCTTTACTCGAGTGTAAAACTAGGCTATTATAATTTATAATAGCTTTGTCGGTGCAATAAGCACACGTGCACACGCATATGTACACCTCACACATGACATAAATTCTTACATCATATTTACATATACTCTCGTCGAAATGGCCTCGATCAGTGTCATTTATTACACGTATTTTTAAGGGAACAGCACGTTTATTGCATATTTTATTTAAGATTTGCCTTCCAGTGTGCTCTTAAATGATTTAGCCACACGATATGATAATATCATATTATGATATTATAAAAAATTTATTATGGTATGGTTTTTGATCAAAATGAGTATCTACAGGGATAGAACACTATTCCGTACGGTCCTTATCAGCGAACAGATTTTCACGAGGTTACGTAAGAATTTGACAATTTAACTTAGTTATAGCGTTTTATATAGGTATGTTTTTTTTTACACAAAAATAAGATCAGCATCTAAAGGACGATATAATCAAGTGGCCTTAGCCGACAATAACATAGTTTAAATGATGTTGATAAAAATTTAATAAAATATTTGTAGCAAATACCTACCAAGATATCAAATTATAAAATTATAATATTTTTATTTTGTAGTAGTTTGCAGTTAGTAAAAAATTGTTTACACAATTTATACAATTCAATTGGCTAATTTTTAGTTTTTTCAAGTTCATCAATATTTTTATAACGTTATTATTTAAGAAAATTAAACTAATTAATTGAAAATTATAAATAATAAATGACGAATTTGTCCGGAAAATTGTAAATTATCGTGTTGTTTTTGGAGTGTAGTTTTGGTAATCCATTGTTTGATCAAAATCGAACAGAATCGTGTCCCAAAAAATAAAAAACGTACGGAATAGTAATTTAATACTCTATCACAGACTAATACCACTACTCACTAGATCAGGGATGGCCAATATGAATATTTTCGCGAATCACATGGATAAGTTTTCAATATAATAATACCAATAGCCAAAATATTTTTAAATTCATTTTATATAACTTGATACATTTTCATAAATGTAGTAGGCCAAAAAATAAAATAAAATTCATAATAATAATAAGTATATTTTGATTTTTTTTTAAACAAAACATGAATCAATTTCCATTTTGCTCCCTTGTTTTCAATAAATGTAATTTCTGATCACTCGTTATTCTATCCGGTACACACTATGAATAATAAAAATGTGTTTCGGCTGAAGAAATAATGTATTTATTTTTTTACTAACTATATTTAAATATTATATTATATTTTAATTGAGTACAACCATAACAGAAAATAGTTTGGTGAGAAATCGTTATTTTAACCTTCTATATCCAATTGGGTCAACATTTAAACTTCGGACTTTCTTAACTTGTATTAAAATATTAAATTTTCAAGTTTTTTATCAAGTTAACCAATTTTTAGTTTAAAAACTAAAAAAAAAACTTGAAAATTCTTAATGTATATAGAAATAAATAAAAAAAAACTATAAAGTCGATATTCATTTTTGAGTTAGAACAAAATAAGAAAAACCGATTTTATCAAAAACTGGTTTCACGTAAGTCTTTCCTTAATTTTTTTTTTATTTTTCCCTGTTATTTTGAAAAATATTGAAATTTTCAATTTTGAACTCTAAAATGTTTCATCAAAACTGTTATCAGAAACTACCCTTAAGTTGGAGATTGAATCATTTTTTCTATTATAAATTATGTTCGCACAATGATGTTTACTTCAATTAAGTACGCCTTTACACTGTAAGATTTAGTAAAAAATACAGCTCTTATATTCCCTCCTTTACTATTAATATTAGCTGTATTTTCTTTTACGCGTTAATTATAACAATAGTAATAATATCAAAAAATATGGTTAGCCTATGCTGGCTCAACAATAATATAATAACAATGACTAATAACGACATGTCTGTCGAGTACCTGGTGTCCAAATAGCTGGTTTTTCACCCACGCTACCGATTCAAGATATATATTAAAGAAATACAAATTTATGTTAAAAACTATCTCGAACCGTGTGACTATTGGATTAGCGACGCAAAATAACAGAGGTTAGGTTACATACAACTCGCAGCACAACATATAATAATTCACTTCACCACTTGTTATAATAAATTTACATGAACTGCGAAACAACCTAAAAATTGAGAAAATAATATTAGCATAAAGCAAATTAATATTCTCCAATGACACTCACAGAAAGAATGCAAAAATAATGTTGCAATAGTGTCTAAAATGCATGAATGAAAACAGTAAAAAAAAAATTTCGTTAAATGCAAAGAAAAACGTAGTGTGTATAATGCTCTTATACTGTATGGGACATCTCATTAGTCATTTAACATTTATAATCGAACAAGCTAACGAATAACATAAAAGTGCACATGAAGTTTGACACGATAGGTATAAAAGATTTAAACGGAAAAAAAGTTTAAAATAATTCACGAAAACGGAGAGATAATGGATATTTATAACGTTTGTCACACTAAAGACTGAAGCAGGGAGCCGTTGTTTGTGGCGAAAAAAATCGGTAACCACAAAAAAAAAAAATTTTAATTAAAACACTATTAAACTATTAAATAGTTAATAATTATATTTGTCAATATTTCTGATTGACCCTATGTAGAAGTATAAACTATCAAGTATATACCTATTATGAATACAGTAGTAAGTATCAATGTTGAGAACTTGAGCTTCATATTTTGGAGGAAAGAATTCTATCATAATGTATTCAATTTTTACTACACGCATTTAATATGCATTTGTTTACAGAATATGAACTACTGTTTTCACAAACCTCACATAACCCGGGAAATTTTTACACCGAAAACAACACTGTCCACCTGGTATGTATAAATACAATACCCTACTGTTGCAGTCCTCGCTATAATCGTAAATAACCAAATTTATTATAAGTGATAAAAATGATTTTATAAGTCTAAATGATTTGTGGGGACATTGGCGACACTGCGACACAAACGGTCTGAACATTTATTAGTTAAATAAATACCTATTTCTAATGAAGGTTTGGGTTTTTAATTACGTTTTGTATAAATTATACAAATCTAAATTGCAGTTTTATCAATTTTAAATTATGATTTAGGATAGATTAGGAAGGGTGCGCATAAGCAATTTTTTAAAGAAGTCCCTTTAGTGTCCCCTTCAGTTCTAGTACTGATTTTAGAATAATTTAACCAACTTATGAAAAACCCTTAGGTATACTAAATGTTAATTTTTTTTTTTACTTTTATTCAAATGTATAGGCAATTTTATTCTATTTTAACCAAAAATTACCATAAAGACTCAAGCAGTTTTACTGTTCCTAATAGTGAAAAAACAAACACAAAAAAATCTAAAAAAAAAAAATACATTCAACGCTTCACTAAGAATCAAAAATACCCAGGTTAAAGATTATTTATTAAACATTTTATAAAATTGTATAAAAAACTATTTATAAGCCTTTAAAGTTGTTTTAAAACGCATGGGGTTTCATCATAACATAATTTACCGCAATAGAAAAATATTTCATGTTACCTTATAAAATAATGTACAAGTGATTATTATCTTTTATGTTTTTACAGCAGTTTTTAATTCTTTTACATAATACATAATACACCTAATATTATTAGGAACATAAACTTACATACAATTTAGCATTATGTTGTCTCTGTGACTCTGTTTCAATTACCCACTTTTTTTGTGTATAAAATCACGAAACCTTTTTTCTTTCGCCTTGAATAATGAATAAACTTTTCAACCTTCATCTATTAATTATATAAAATAATTTATAGTCCACGTCCGAGATTATATGATATAAGATAAGAATAAAGTTGATTTATATCTAAAATTTACCAATATGTGTTCGAGTTAAAAATTATTTTTTGAAAAAAAAAATAATTAACGACATTTGATTTGAAATACTTAACGCTAAAATTCGAAGTTAACTATATATATATATATTTTATTGGTGCACATTTTAAGTATCGTAGAATTAAAATGAAGTAGCAATAATCTTTCATCAATTTTACCAGGTACAACAAATGTAATTCTATATGATTTAAGCACGCATTAGTTTTTGTATAATAAACAACATATCTAATATTCCAATGTATTTTTAAACATAATTGTTTATTATAGTCGTAAAAATTAAATCCGTTAGTCATTAGATAGTTTAATGGTATTTGTTTAAAAAAAAAATAAATAATTCATGAACATATCGTTAAATTTTAACTATACCTATTACCCATCATTTTATATTTTTATATTAACGATTTAACTATAGGTATATATATAAATATATTGCTATACTATTTTACAATTAACAGAATACCTATATATTTTTAAAGTACCTAAGTAAGAAGTTGAGGGTATATAATATATACAACATAATATTATCTAATATCATGTATATTTTGTTAATATTATATTAAATCCATTTTATTGATCCTATTTTCTAACTACATTCATATACGTCTATATAATATGTTTTTTTTTTCATTTAAATCGTTTTACAATCATTAATTTAAAGAAAAAACACATTATCCGAAGTCACTATAAATTACGCTCACGTCTATACTTAATCGAGTGATATAAATTTAAAATACATAGTTACCAGAAAACGCTTTAAACTGATCGTATCAGCTGGCGCACTCAGTAGAATAATATTATTTTAATTTATATCTTTAATAAAAATGTGCACTGTAGACGGACGTTTAATTATATAATAATATTAATTTTCCAATAGGCGTATCCAGAAAATCTGTATAATATGAAATTATTGCAATGCATTATCTGTCTCACGTGATTCGGAGTAGTTGAGCTTTATACCGAAATCGAAAACTTAATACCGTTTATTCAATTTGAATAAGATATATTATGTAAGGTGCAAATTTCAATATAAGTTGGATATAAACGCAAAAAATGCTGTGATTTTTCCTAAACTTATTAAAATATTATGATTCCTTTAACATAATTAATTTTTTTTAATTACAATCTCCTTAGCCTTAAGGTTTATATCTGCAACTGAACTTTACTAATATCAGACCCGATAGTTTCGGAATAGTTATTTCGGTAAAAACCATTTTGGTATGAACCCCATTTCAGTGAAAAGTCCATTTTTAAATTTTTTTATATTCTACAGTACCTACTGTAATAATAGTAACTAAGTTGAACCTATAGTCATTTGATTTGACGTAGGTTTGGTTAATGCTTAGAGCGTTTGACTATACACACGTTTTAGTAAAAAATAAAATAAAAATTAACACTATAATTACTATGAACTACTTGTTTAGTGTTTATAATATCCTCCCTGACTAACATACTCTTGCTACTAAGCTGTTATGTAAATTCGTATGTTACAATAATTGTATACGAATTGTTTTACCACGGCCATATATATTGAATAATATTACACACGCGCACGCGTATTTAGGTATAAGTTAGTATACTACCTTCGGCTACACCTATTTTTAATACATTATTTTATGTGTATCATGCAAATTATACGTATCTATCCGGTGACTAAATAATAATAATAATATGATATACTGACGTATATATTATATTTTATTTTGGTTATGTGGTACATTGTGTTTACAATTAAAACGTACATAATATTATTTTCATAAACAAAATTTAAAAATTTGATACAGGTAAATAATAGTAATAATAATAAACGCAAAATGGGGGATGTTTACAGTTGATTTGAGATTAAATAATATTATTAATTCCTATATAATAATAAGTAAATAAGTATAAAATAATATATGAATATGTGCAATGTGAACGTTATGTTTTGTACTTACATTCTCACAGATATAGATATATTATTTGACCAATTGTTAATCTAAGTCAATTTTTTTTCCATTCATGAACTTTAATTAAACAGAATTTGGTACTATTTAGCACGTAGTTAGTTTTTTTTAAAAACATAATCAATCTTAAAAAATTATATGAAGTATTGATAATTGTTTAAGCTCCAAAAATTACGACGATTGACATCATAAAAAATTCTTAGAGATTAATAAAGAAATAATATTCTCATATAGTGCACTGAAATAAAATTGATAACTTAAAAATAAAAAGATTATTAAAAATTAATAAATTATTAGTTTCGTTAACGTAGATAACCCATTAATAATACGATATTATTATAATAATTCATATATTATTTTTGAAAATCACGTCTTGAAATCGGTATTGGGATTCAGGATATTTGTATAAATATAATATATTATTATATACATATGATATAATATGTGTCATGTGTGTATATATAGGTGTATTTTTAATTTTCATAGATCCATATAAATTTTATAGCTGTCTATAACATATTATAGGAATTAGATCGATATGATGTAGATGTTAAGTGTAGTTATTCTCTTTTCTTCCAATCCTCTCAGTCAAATTTGATAGTTTTTCATCCACATACCAATTTTATTAATGGTAATAATACAATATAATTTCTATAGCTGTTTCGATGACGTCGAAATATATTTATTTCTTAATCAGACGGAATCCGCCTCGGGCCCAAAAATATTTATGACCTTGAAATAAATAGGTTTTAATAATTCAAAAAATACTTGTTAGATTTCAATATTATTAGATTCATAACATACAAAAATATATTTTTGAATATAATCTTCTAATAACTTTTCATTTTTCATACCATGACACAAATTTGGAAAAACAATTAATGGGAAACCAGGAATATAGTTTGAGTACAAAATAATTCATATCAAATTTAATCAAATTTCGAATTTGAAATGTACATAAACAATGAGACTTTGTATTTTAGGTATTTTAAAAATGCTATAGAAATAACTTATGAAAAATGTTTTTCATTTTTTTTATTTTGTAAAGTACTTGAAATTTTAACTTTTAGCCTCCTAAATTCTGATTGAAGAATTTTTACTATTCCTAAAGGAAACATCTGGTAAAAAAAAAAAAAAAATCATATCATTGTAAACCAATATAATAAATAGGTTTACTACACTTATTATTTATTGTTTCGCACAGAATCAAACTTATAATGTATTCTTTATATGTATAAACTTATACATTTATTATTTTCATTTACCAGTTTTTACAAGTAATACAATATTACAATATTATACTTTTTTTTCCTATATTGATAAATAATAACAAAGTTAACGAAAAAAGTGTGTAATTATAAGATTTTAAGCAAATTATTATTATTTATTACTAAAATAACTGAAAAAATGTTGATAGTATGTACTATATACTAGAGTCTTCGATTGGAAAGTGAATTAATACATACGTAAACACGAAGTCCGTGTACACGTGAATGACAATTTTATATTCACGTATACGATATAAATCATTATGCATTTTTAATTTCAAGCTTTCAATTCGATAAAAGTCTAAATATTAAATTACCATCTACACTTTATATTATATTGGTTACGAAAATTACACATAAGAGATTGTCCGAGTTTCTCCCTAATCTGAAAATTAAGTAACTGAGGATTTTTTTGTAGTTTAACGATGGACAGTATTAAGAATTTAATGAAAATCACTGAAAACTTACAGGATACCGATGACCTTATTGTATATAGTAGTACCTATATTACACATTTTGTAATAATATATATTTGGTAACCATGCGGAATACGATTTAATCTCATTATAGTGATAATCACACAAGCTTCGTGTGAAAATATCGTTACGGGATTAAACGCTTAAGGCGCGGTGGCGGCGTTGGAATCTTAAGATAAAATTGTAAATCATTCCCGCCCTCAATAGTATGCTACTATGATCGTATTCTAGATTTATTGCTCGGTTTATGGAGAAACCAAATTATCTGAGTGTGACGTTGTTGAGCTATTTTATTGGGTATTATTATTAAATCGTTTAGGTATTTCGTCGACATGCTATCGATCCAGTATAATATACTGAAATGATTATATTATTATGTGTGAAACGAAAATCGTCAAAATATAAAATATATTTAATAATACGTAGACTAGCATAACACATTATTCTGTGATAGCTGTGCTATGATTAAAACGAATTGTATACATCTACTATTATTTATGACGACGAGCCTTAATGATGATTATATATTTTATAGAGACGTGAAAATAAAAAAAAATTAAGTTAAAAGAATCAAACATAATATTGTGTTGTGTGGAAATTTTAAAACTAATATCAATATTACTAACACATACGATTTGTTGTGCTATTTTGTATAACTTTTCCGACGTCAAAGATCATAAGACAATATTCATGTCCTTCTGCGTGTATATTCAAGGAACATCTCTTACTCCTTAAAAAAAGTAATAGATATAAGGAATAAGAGTGAAAATCAATGAATCTGAATCTATATACTACATTACTACACGTTCACTCTTAGAAACAAACAATTTTCACCTATTACCTTCAACAAAATTAACTTTGACAACTATGCAATGTATTCGCTATCTTGACATCGCTATTGATCAACGTCTTATCTGACCTCATATAAACAACAAACTCATATCTTCAAATTATCGATTTAGCTGTCTTAATCTCCAACCACATAAATTATCAATCCAACTATTAATCAATACACTCTTAGTTAAACTAATGTTGATATACAGAATCCAATAATTATAGGGTTCTGCAAAAATATCTAACACCAATCATATACAGTGTTCTAAATCCAAAACCCTCTAAGCTATATAATCAAAGCACCCTTTTACGTTTTAATGTTTCAAATCAATCCTTACATGATTTTTCTATTTCTTCAGTTTCCGATGTAGGTACCTATCTAAAAGATTTTAAGGTAATATAAATTAAATTTTTAAAATTATGTAAATTCTCTAATAAAAAGACTTTCGTAGTAAAAATATTTGGTAATTCCTGAAAAAGATTAAAAAGACGGTGGTTTCGTGACCTATAATAATACTCGAAGATGTTTATTAATATAACATTATAGTTATATAAATTATTATTCTGATAATTTTATCTTATTTATATTGTCACTTTACACTTGAAAGTCTCTTAAATTCGTTATTTAAGTCAAATAATCAGGCTTTTTAACTTAAGTACTTCTTGTTCTTTTTTTCTCTTTTCTTATTTGTAAATAATTTATATTATATTATTATTCAATACTCATGTTTTGATCTTGCTTGTTAACACTTAACTGTTGAAACTAATTGTAAATAACAAAGTTTAAATAAAAAAATAATAATTCAAACAATCACTGTTATCAGTTTATCACTTACACTGATTATTCATGTATGTACCAGATTTTGAATAATATAGTAAAGTAAAAAACACATTTAATTTATGGGTGTAGTCAGAGGTCTGCTAAAACTGTATAAAAATCGGTTGTCGCCTGAGGTTCTCTGATTTAAGAAATAGTAAACATACAATATTCCCTTCACATTATTTCTGTCCACTATGATACATAATAATCTGGAACTAATTTAATTATCAGATAGCAGCTAACTTATTATTGCGAAAGCTAATAAATGGAAGTATGATCCTTCTCTTCTTTCCATAATTAACTTCAAAGAATCTTGTAGTTTTGTAATGCTACAATGTTCTCATTTTGTAGCTCTTATTCATAATACTAATTATGAAAGGAAGTAATTGTAAATGTAATTGTTCACATGATGATAGGTTAGGTAGAATAGCTTAATGAATTACTGTGATATTCCAATTTTTACACATTCCTATCTATAGTATTGTATTTTATGGCTGAATATGATAAATAACTTATTTCCTTTAAACTCAATAATGATTACCATATATTAAATATTATTATAATATTATATTCATATAATAATAAATATTAAAAAAATAAATCGATATTTATTTTTAATTATTGTTCATGTAATTAGGTACTAATTATTTCAATTATTTATATACACTATGCGCATGTTATATTCAATAGATATTTGCTGACTGATATTATGAATCACTTATATATTATGTCTCATTAGAATTATTAGTCGAGATTACTTTATTAGAATTTATAGTGTGATCTACCCATTCTAAATATTCGTTTTATTAAAATATGCTACACACCACTGAAATTCAACTATGATGTGTCGGTATAGTGTTGAATTACAAACGCAATCTTCTGATAAAATATATGTTAAGTATACGACTCGTTTGGTAATCCGATATATTATTATGCTTAGAGAATTATTTTTAAAATCCCGTAATAGTACTTAATATAAATCACAGGACATAAGATTTACATGTTTATCTTTGCAGA
The DNA here is from genome assembly GCA_009835225.1 of Aphis craccivora. Taxonomy (NCBI): domain Eukaryota; kingdom Metazoa; phylum Arthropoda; class Insecta; order Hemiptera; family Aphididae; genus Aphis; species Aphis craccivora. Next base: position 21,690 of record VUJU01002276.1, read on the forward strand.
TGGCGTCTTACTATTCTCATAAGCCATAATTTACCTACACTGCGCAGAGCTGCAGTGATCTAGATAGTTAGGTCCAAAATATATTTTAGAGTAACATAATATACTACAGAGTAAGCTGATAAAAATAATATCAATAACATACTAAATACGAAACCTAGCCTATTTTATAACGCAGTTAAAAAAGTATTGCATAATAGTTAAGAAATTTAGACGTGAACTTAAAAATTAATTTTCGAGAAAATTTGTGTACCTATATTATGACACACGATTTAATGGGTACCTACACGTAGTCATTTTTTTGGACGAAAATATATCATGTAAACATACAAGTTATTATAAAACTTTGTGCCAAAATGTTGAGCAGTTCCAATAATAAGTTATAAATATTTATTTTTAGACATTCCTGAGCACTGCTATGGCAATCACTCACAAGATATAACATAGATTTTAGTAATTTATTATAGATAATCCTGCATCTCTACAATTGAATAATAACTAAAATAAGATATAGTATATTCTAGTATAATATCCTATGTATTTACTTAACTCTAGTAAATTAAATTTTTTTTTTAATTAAAATGTCTAATGACTAATGATGAAAGTATAACGTAAATTATAAAGTTGAACAACTCTCACTCGCTTGTAAAAATAAAGGCATTATGGTTCAAGAACTATTTACTTAAAAAATTAAAATAATATAGGTGTTGATAATACTGTACTTACAAGTTAAAATTAAGAAATGATAATTTATAAGTTATATTATTGTTATGTTCTAATACATCATAATCATAGTTTAATACTGACATTTCAATCGTGATGAGTTTATGATAGGCATTGTATTTTTTTTTTTTATGTAAAACTGAAGATAACGTTAAATTATATATTTCTGTGCTATTTGAAAATATTTTTAATTTTAAGATATTGAGTTCAATAAAATATATTTTTACTTGCTACTTAGCTCATAGTTTTTAATTTAATTAAGCTCAAATATAAATGTATAACACAAATGAAAATTACAATAAAATATAAATACTATAATATATTTTTTAATGAACGCATCTCGTATAGAATATTATTTCCGGCCTGCTTTACATGTTTTTATTATAATTTTTTCATTAGTTTGACATTTTGGCTTGTAAGTGTGTAACCCTATGTACGTATGTTGTTCCACTAATCCTTTAAAAACGGCTGCCCTCGTTAATTTTTTCGTAAAAGGGGTCTGGTCAGTTTCACGAACAAAACACAATAAGAAGGGTTTTAAAATATATTAAACCGGAATTATTTCAATGATTTTCAGTTTTCTTGAGAACAGCCTATTATATTATATAACATAAGTACATGATACATTACAAAATATAAATCAACATAAGTTTAAAAAGTTTTGAAAATGTGTTTGTTTGACAATTCGTACAATATATTAATTTATATATAATTATAATTATAATTCGTAATATTTCTACATTATAATAAGTTATGTAGTACCTACATTTAAAAAAAAAAAACCAAACATTCAATATCATATTAGCGTTACATTTTTTTCGCGTTTAGTAGACCTGAAAAGGACTGTTTTCGTTTTATAAACTAGTTATATTGCTACTGCTACTTCCTTGGAAAGGCTACGATTGACTAAGACCTGTGCAGCACCGGGTCGATGACATTGCTACGGCGTAAAGAAAAGAAGTTACGCCGTATGCAGGGTGGACTACGTGCTAACTGTCATCATCTAATTGTATAACACGATTTCATTTATGTAATAGAATAAATACATATTTTATATAGAAGTATAGAACTAAACGGACATAAATGGTGTGAATAATAATGTAAAATATTTAAATAGACATAGGTACTGGCGTGTAATTATAAAATTATTTACAAAGATTGAAATCATTTTAATGAAATTTTTATTTTTCTACAACCTGTTATATATATATTTACTATATTTTCTTTATTAATTGTAATTGAGTTTTTGATTAATGTTGTCATTGTATACCAATAAAACATACCTTCCTATACATTTGTATTTTAATGTAAGTACTTGTTTACCTAAATTGGCTCTACCTAGTAAATATAATATTAATATTAATATTTTATAATTTCATGTTGAGTTATTACACTTGATAATAATTGATGTAATTAATAGTTGACGCAATCATTAAATATAAAAGTGAATAACTTGTTAGATACATTTTTAAAACTAATCAAAATTAATTTTAATCATAGAATTACATTTTGGATAGTTATTTAATAATACTAATACATAATACAGCTATCATTAACGCATTTCCAAAACATACTGTGTGTTATAGTTTTATCAAATAATTTAGTATAGTACATGGGTACATAATTGTTTTTTGGTTTGAATACTTATGTAGTTATTTATTTATATAGCCTATGTAAGAATTCATACTCTATAGTAAAAATGTGACTAAAAAATATTTAAGAAATGTGTGAATAAAGTTAGATTGCATAGATTTTAAAATAATTTATTTAAATCATTAAAAGAAAGAATTCGAAAAAAGTAAAATAACGCAATATTATTTTCCTCGTACATTTATACATTACGCATATTATTACAAACATGTACATAAATTGTATAGTTGAGTTATATTGTCCCAAACCTATTATATTCAGCTACAAAATAAAAATAGTTGTGCCGACATCGTTTCATAAACCTATTTATATGGCCTAGCCGCTCTATGTATAATTTATGTACGACGAAAAGATTTCTATTCTATAAAAAGTATTTGAAAAATTCGTTCAAGCATATAATATACCTAATAGGTATAACCTATTCAGGAATATTCTAACATTTTGGTTCAATTAGATCCGGATTTCTCTCATAAATTTAACGCTTACCAACTGCATTTATATTATTCACTGCCCATTTTATATTAACGGAATCTGTTTTTTTTTCGAAGGATATTAAACAGCTGCATAAATTATAATGCATTTATAGATTCATGGATCAAAATATTATAATTTTTTTTTTTTTTTACAAGAATGTACGTGCATAATAAAATGATGTATTTGCGTAAGTTACAAAGTTACAACCTCCGAGAAACACGATTACCTATCAATTACAATTTTTTGTCACTGTGTGATATATCCTATTAATATATTTAGTAAATTATGTGCTTAACAGAAAACAGTCGCAGAAACAATCTGAAAACATCACATATCATTTGTAGGATATTTAGGATATTGTATATTATAAAAATAATGCACACGTATACGCGGTATATTATGTATTACACTTACACATAAAAATAATAAACGCTGTAAAAAGTAATAAATATAATATGTTAGATATATCTCTTATTATGACGTTCGAGATTTAATCTGACGTGTAAAATTGAAATAGGTGTTGCGAGCGAGTATGTTGCTACATACGCCTAAATATAACCCGATTCTCGTTCGTGTTTTGCTGATAAAAAAAACTACATAGGTAACATCGCGGAGCTGATGGAAAACTACGATTTGGGCGTCGTTTTAGTAAAAATCGTTCGAGCATCATCACTGTAAGGTAATATATTTTGGATAACTTGTTGAACCTACAATTTAATCGTTGCGCACTATACTCGTACTTTTGAAGTCAGTACATATTATTACATATTTTTTTTTCTCAAAATTATCACAGTTATCCGTGTGAGTCGATTTATTATTTTCAATAAGACTATATTTATTTGTATGGTTGTTATAATATAACAACTAATAGATTTGTTTAGTGTCTGTTTTATTTAATGATTAGAAGTCACTAATGGCTATTATAATAATGGACACATACAAATTGTAAAAACAAAAAAAAAAATGTGATATAAATTATAAATTATTATTATTAAAATTATTTTAATAACTATATGTTTATTATATTTGTTTTTACTTTCAGAGAATATAGAGTATACTGAAAAATAATGCTTTTCGTAGTTCGATACCTAACCGTACGGATCAATAATAATGGATTTTTAGAGTTATGACTGCTGTGATTATATATGTGTGTGTGTGTGTGTGTGTGTTGATAAGACAAGAATAGTATAGCCGTACAGGGTTGCTCAGCACTGCATTTGGTAGTAAGTACAATAAGTACATTCGTTTTTATTAATTCTTAATTTTCTTACAGAACCATATTATTACACAATAATATTATGTACTGACATATTATACCCGACCACAACAATTACTTCTATTAGATGGTGAAAATCCGATCACATAGGTATACTATGTTGGTAAATTGGCTTATAGGTACTTCATACGTTTATACATAATATAATAATATATGACGTGTCGTATTCAGTTTCGGTAAAATAAAATAAACATGGGATGTAGAACAGAGATAAAATTAATCACCGGTTTAGCTGGGTTATGATTACTTATGCGTTGCTGTTTTATATTTATCGTCCCGGTAACTAATTCAAATAAAGTAATCACGGCCCCACGTGTTATCTGATATACGTAAACGGTCATCACTCATCAACTTTCTGTCGGGGCCGACTGGATTGACCACGAGAATTGATAATAAATAATAATAGTAAAAATATAAACAAGAGTAAACGATTATGGGATGTGAATAGCAATAAGGTTTAAATAAATAAAATTTATAGGCAAGAAGGGAATTGGATAAGAAAAAATTTACGTTTATCGTGGTAACACTTTTGTTTATTATTATTTTGTAGTTTGTACTTTAGATTTTTCATCAACTTTTGTATTTAAATGTAGAAATTATTTCAAAAGTGCATCCCCTGTATACATAAAAAAATTTAAATATATGATCTTAGCGATAGGTTAAATGTCGTTGCGTACTTACAAAGTATTAGTATGTATTATACTAATCCATAGATGGTCGATCCATAAGAAATTGTTTAAACAATTTGTGTTGTTAAATAATTTTTAATTAACTTATTTTACTAATTACAAGTATATCTAGATATAAAATATAATTGGTTTTCATAAGTAAGTTTACCATAAATCATACATTCAAGTTGGTGTATTCATCTTCATAACTATTTGATTCATGGTTCAGGGTTGTGAAATAAACATGTTTAGTAAAATAATTAATTATATAATAGTATATAAAAAATATAAAAAAATTTCATATTATAATATTTATAATGTCATACAAAATATGTATAAAGTATTCATAGGTACTTAAGATTATGTTATTCCATGTATTAATTTTTCACTGTTTTGTTTCCCGTGGTTCTGTAACCGAGGTTACCATACAAATAAATAAGTTTCATTATTTAAAATTTTTTATTAAGTATTAACTTTTAATAAGATTATTTTAAAATAGTACTGAGAATAATTTATTTTTGGCCTTCAAATGTAGATCCAATTTGAAATCAGAAATCAGTCTCAAAGTTGAAAATCAAAATATTTTTCTTTACTAATTGTTTTCAGGCACTTTATTTGTAAAATCAATACATTTATTACTAAATTAAAAATCTAAAATTTGGTTAATAATCTACAGAATTAAATAAAACCTATAATTATAATTATATTTTAATGTGCGAGTATCATTTGCTAAACCTATGTATTATAATCCATGAACATAAACATTAAAAAATGTATATTTAATTTGTAATATATAATAGTTATAAACTGATTAAAAAATAATAATAATAAATAAATATACATATAATAATTTTAGAATATTTTAACTAAACGATATTAAATGTAGGTATATCATAATAATTACAAATCAAAAAGTTAAAATTAAACACAAATAGCATGTGTTATTGAGACCTAATAGGTATGTTTACTACAGTAATAAAAAATACATACAAATTGTATTACATATTATAGAAACGTAATTGAAATAAAAAAAATGAACATTTAAAAAATAACAATTGTAAATTTAATAGGTTAGTATACGATATAAAAAAATTAAAATTTTAAAAAGTAAAAAAAATCCCTGAAGGTTTTCTGCCTTTGAGGTATTATAAAAAAATGTTAGAATGTAATAATAATATAAAATAAATAACATTTATGCAAATTTAAGAAATCTTAGTTGAATTGTATAACACTTTGTACAATTTACTAAATTAAGTGTAAGACTGAAGAATAAATCATGTAGTCAAATTAATGTTGTCAAATAAAAATAAATTCTTTTAAAATGTATAATCAATACAATCACGTAAACGTGATTTACAAACAAACAATTATAGGAATTTCGATAACATATACTTAATATCTTATTATTTTATTATTTATTAATTATCTTATTATTTAAAGTGGTTAAATACTCATTGAGGTGTTTTTCGCTAGGAAAATAGTAATTTAAATATAAGTTGAAAGTAAATGAACAAGGTGTAACAATAGTAGCTTCAAAAATGTGTACAAGTTTCTCTCTGAAAAAAACAGTAAAATAGTTTACAAATAATGATGTAAAAGTTGTTAGTGAAAATGTTTGATAAAAAACTCACTTTATTTTCTTCCATTTTTCATCATCTAATTTCGTTTTATCACACCGTCTCTCATATCGTTTAATAATTTGTTCAATAATTTCTGACACTAAATCGAGTTTGCTCTGGATTTTGTTAAAAACCTACAAATATTAATAAAACAACGTTAATGTAACTATAATATTTTGGTGCCAAATTATTCAAATAGTTCGCTAAGTAATATAGCACTATATTCGTACATAATTATGTGAAATATAATGTAAACACGGTATATTATTATTATTATTTTTAGATTTATTATAAATTATTTATAATTAAAACAATAACTTTTCTCGGTTCATACCTGAGTTAAATAACGCTTTATTTCGCCTACATAGTCTGTATCTTCGGTGTTTAACAACAGACACCCCAAATCGTTAAACATCTTATTCATGTTTACTAGATACTGCATGGGTTTCAGAAGAACATCCAACATAGTACAGCTGTCCTTACCCACTAAATACGTGGTCTGGATGAACTTGTTTTCTTTAGCTTTATTGTTTTTCCTGTGTAAAATTGTATAAAATATAAAACCAATGCAGAATCAATAAAATACCTAAGTATGAAATAATACATAGTTTCTTCTACCTAGTCGAACATAATTAGAAATAGGCATCTATTATTATAAACGGTTTAAGTAATTTGTTTTTATTATTTCACTGTTTTAATGTACTTACACAAAATCCAATTTTTTGCAGATGATAATTATACGTTTCAGTAGGAATAAAGTTTTATTACCTTTATCGAGCATAAATATATGTTACGTTCCATTAAATTTATCACATATGAACTTGTGCATACAAAATAGCATAATAATATTCTATTTGTAGGTATTTTACGATACACGGCGTATGTTCTAAGAATATTGTACTGGAATCTCGCAAATGGAATAAATTTGATAGGTTATGAACAGATTATAATCAGGTAATATTTAATAGTAAATAATATCATAATATGGGTACTAAAAAAAAAAAAAAGAGTAATAGGTTAGAATAAAAAGAAACCATAGGTACTTACCTAGTAACTATATACAATACAGTATAATATATTCTATATACTACCTATATTCTTGGAATAAAAATAGCATAATTTAATATGTAAATATCTGCATATCTACATAGATACTAGTATAATACTTATAATATTATTAGAATTACCATTAAACTGGCGTCAAACGTATAAACGTACTTATCGTATCTAAGCCCGTGTAGGAATTCGTAGGTCATGTGATACTTTATGTTCATAATTTTCAAAATAATAATAATACCTACTAAAATGTATTAATTAGTAATTACAAAATTTAAGATTTAAAAATAGTCGTTTGTTATAAAATATACATCGAGCTCTTGGAATAAAATATATATTAAAGTACTTTTTCACTGAAATATACGTGTTATACGATTTTTTTTATTTAATTTTAAACAATACAACAATCTGTACACAAGTTAAAATAAAAAAGTGAATATAGTTTATTTTTGCGTCATAATATTATAATATTTACAGATTACATTAATACCATCACTACCGTGTTAACTATACTTATGAATATAAAACGATTATCAAATAGATCACAAAATTGTTCACTGTAGCGTAGGTATTTAGTGGAAATCGCCGTATACGACATAAAGTCAAGGTGCACGCAACTGTTTTCGAAATATCGCGCGATATTTTACGGCACGACACTCGTGTGTTGTGCTTTAGGTATTCATTTTAATGTATTTTAACAATACACGCCGTAAAATTATAGCGCGGTATAAATGCCGCGCGTTAAAAAAACGTCCGTGTGTTCTCAACCTTATACCTATGATGTAAATATTAAATTTATATTTTGTGTAAAAACGTATAAGTAAACTTGGAATATTTTAGGTAGGTATTTTTCTTAGTTGATTTCAACCACGTAGTAGTACAAAGCTTAAATAGTTAAATCGCATTCTCTTCGTCATACTTACATGACTTGAGCCAAACACTTCATCACGGTGACCACGTTGTGTGTGTACAATTGATAGTGTTTGTACTGTGTCATGACGTGTTCACGCATGACTCGGACCAGGTTTCCCAACAGCACATCCGTTTTCCACGCAGCCGAGATCTTTTGTACAACACTCTCAGACGAAACGACCACTTTAGAAAACAATAATTATACCATTTAGAACCGATTATAGGTGTTTAGTTTAATTTTAATGTATTCTTTTTTTTTATATTCTGAGAATTTCAAGTTTAAATTTCGATTTTGATTTAAATATTATTTTGTTGTAATTTCAAAAATATTATTTATAGGTACTTGAAACATTTTACCTACGTTTATTATTATTTAATTTAAGTAATGAAAATTTAAAAATATTTTGATTGATTTAAAGATATTTATACCACGAAATTATTGACACAAGTCTTAGGGTCGTTATTGACCTATAAATAAATAAAAGTTAATACCCATCATAATTGTAGTATCGACTATATACTATAATAAAATATTTTGAAAAATAAGGGTGACAAATCATCACCTCTCAGAATCATTTTTTGTATGTAATAAGTGATAACTAATAATCTGTTATTAAATTAAACTTTAATACACCCATGAAAGTGACCTACTCACTGATAAGGGGCACTCGAACTTAAATACATAAATAATAGAGAGAGTTTTCTATTTTTTTTACTGACTTTGAACAAGATTATGGAGCAACGACTGTCGTAATTCTTTATCCACATTCAGATCACATGTTATTAGGTCCATGATGACTGGCACACAATCGCTTAGCATGGTCGAGTTGGCTGTCTCTTTTTGGAGTATTTCGAACTTTTTAATGTACACAGCCATCCTCCCTCCAGCCAAACGTTCTATGGACCGAATTGAACAAATCATTAATATAAATATACTATCAAATCTAACCACGAGATTAATTGCGTTACTTACCAAGTAGAAATTCGTAGTTATTGATTTTGTCCTGGTTGATCCAACTTTTGTCCATCATGTGTCATACGGTCACGAGTTTAAATAGTATTCTATTTCTGTGATTACAGCGCAATGATATACATCAGTTAACTTGAGTTTTACTTCAGTTTTGAATCTTCCGCCCAAAAACACCTTAAACATTCCCACAAAATTGTAATTCTATATCGGGACGACCTAAATTATTATTATTCAGACACTCATACACCGTGGAACATTCTTGAATATGCTGCGACGACTGAATGATTAGAAACGTTCTAGTAATCCAGCAACTATAATGGATGGTCGATGAAGTGTTTCATCACCTTGGAGTTTGGAATCAATCCATTATCAGTTGTATCTAAGGAAGATAATCATTAACAGAATTCGAGTAATGCGTAATAATTGTGTGACAACGAAATTAAAACGAATTGCTATATTTATCGATATTTTGTGTTTGTTTACTTACATAATAAATGTGGGAAACTAACATCAATTAAATTTTATATCAGTAAAAATGCATTATCATTTGGTATTTATAATTATGTCATACATTTATTTTGTTTCACTATATGAACTTTGAACACGTTTATTTATAGTAACAAATGATAGATGTAAGACGTATACAATATTATATTTACTTATTATAATTTATAAGTTAAAGGTAACTCATATCAGTTACGTAACATAATAACTAAATATGGTCAGTGCCCAGGGGTTGTATGTTAATTCATCAGCAGATTAAACAACCCCCTACAAAATACATAATTTGCTTAAGTAAGTGATAAATAATTAAAAAATAAATTAATAATTAAGCATAACCAGGGCTTAACAATAATACAAACAATTTATTTTTTTCCCACACATTCAATTCATTAAATATTGTTCACATAAAATATTAAGAATTGTGATCTATAAAGAATATACTTTTTAAATTGATTAAAAATCTAAAACATAAAAAAATAAACCTAAGTAAAAAATCATTTGTAATTTTAACTAAATACGAATTCAAGTAATTCAATCCTAAATTAAAAAATTACTGATATCAACATATCAAACCGATACCTGTTATTTTATGATTTTTGATACATTCCAGCATTTTTTTGTTTCCAATCATCAAATATAAATTATTATGATCAATTATCTAATAAGCATATATCATCATTATATTTTCAATTTTAGAAATATGAGCACAATTAGTGACACATATCTGAATAGAGATAACTTTTGTCTGACAATAATTATATTGATAAACAATAACAATAAAACATAATATATCTATGAATTCCAATATAATTAACAATACCTACCTAATAAATATTATTGTTGGATACATATAACATATTATTATATAGTATTGAACAATAATATTGCAGTACTAAATACATTGTTGAAGTACTAACTTATACAATGGTGTATAAGTATAGCAGCTAAATGAATTCATTTTGAACATGAAAAATTAGTAAATTTATGATAATTTGATAGGCAAGTTGCATTTATATAAATATTATGTATGTAAAAATTTTCAACTTACGGGTCCTCATAAATTTACACTGTATATCAATTTAAAATTTTAAACAATTTTGCGAAAAAAAAAACAAAAAGTTGCTAATATTCAATAATTATATAATCCATAATAATATGCACGTATATATTTGTAGCGTTATTATTGGCTTGAAAAATATTATATAATGTCTTTCATTAGGTACATATCAGTCAATTTATTTTGTTACACATTTTAAGTAATTTTCTGAAAAATTGCATCCCTTAATTCTTATACACTACTCAGTTTCTTTATTTTTGATAATATACAGTATTACGTACAAAAGGTAAGGTTCGAGGCAAATTATATTATGTCTCAGTTTTTATCCTTTATCAATAAAATTCTGTTTATCAAGAATTAATTTTGCAATACTATTTTTTTTTGTTTATATAATTTTTTTTAACAAACACATACTTACCTATTGAAGTATTGCAAGTTCTCAAATAGAACTTAAATTGTATTATTTAAAATATTTTTGATGTTATTAAAACTTAAAAAAAAAAAATAATTGTCTACTCACGAAAATCGTATTATATTTTGGGGTAGATTATAAGGATAAGATAAATGTGTATGTTAAATAATGCTATGAAATTTTAACCTGAAAAAGTCAACTAAACCTTGACAAACTAAAGACGTTATTGAAACCAATACTAAGTAAGTACCGTTTTCCTTGACTTAGTAAAATAGCTATTAGTAGGTATATTATAAAAATAAACTTTGCTTAATATCTCAATGTTCAAGTACACATATTATTCGAATCTACTACAATTGAAAATTGATTGCACGCGTACAATAAGTGTATAGACTAAATAATAGTCGTTATTGGACAATGAACAACTATTATTATGTTTATCTAATTTAAAATATATCAAAAAAACTAATATAAAAAATAATTTTTAGTGTTTTGTTTTGTAGTTTTATTTTGTTCGAGAAACACTAGTAAGTACCGAGATTTTCAGTTCAACGACTTAAACATATTCAATTATATTCCCAATAAGATAACAATTATTCCATGTTTAATTAAATTTTTTTCATTATCTAGACGAAGTTTACCCGATAAACATATTAAGCAGAGTATGTAGAGCACTACTAATCTCCGTTGTATGATTAATATTTAGTGCTTACAAAATAAATATAATTATAAATATTTATAATTATTTTGTTTTTAGTTAGTACGCCTGGTTTTATTAAACAAATACGATATGTCAACGTACTTTTAACCATACTTTTTGTCCTATATTTATTTATACATATTATCTATATTATAAGACTTAGTGAGTTTATTTATATTTAATATTATTAATAACTATACGTCATACAAATATTAATAAAAATAAAAACTAATAGATCCATACACCAAACCTATTGATGGCTTAACCCTTTTTTTGTTATGACGTGTTTAATGCATAACTTAATTATAGTATTTTTACACATTTGAAAATTAAAAGGTAAAAAATATTATATTGGTGTTTTTTCTAATGAAATTACTAAATTGCATTTACTCAATGAAAACATTAGTGGGATATCCATACCAATGTATATAATATTGTATATTATGTTGTATTTTTGTGTTTCAAAGTTAGAATAAGTAAATTACATATTTTCGTCATTTAAATATTATAACTAGTGCACTAGACATCATAATAGACGTAAGGTTCATTAAAATAAATAAATAATTTTAATAATCTGTATTCCAACATTTGTATAGGTTTGCTGTGAATTCATTATTACACAATTTATAATGGAAAAATGTAATTATGTTTGGTCAAATATTGTATTGGTCGTAGTGTTGTTTTATTTTTATTTCTTAAATTTACCTTATTACAATATGTATTGTGTAATTTGAAATTCATACATTTATTTATAAAGTAACATTTCTTATTATAATTAATAAATTAAAATATTTAAGTTTAAAACAAATAATTTACCAATAATGTTTTTGTTATTATTAAGTAAATATAGTTAGGGTTTGATAAAAATTAAGTTGGCATAACTTGAAATTAAAGTCTATAATAATCGTCTAGGAATTTGACACTGATTCTACAGTATACCTAGTAGAAAAGCAAATACAATATTATATAGAACGCATTAAAAATATCTTTTGCATTTAAAATTGCATAAGTGAGTTTCCCGCATTAACCATTCTATTAAAATAGACTGTGAACCGCAGAAATGAAATAGTTATAAGTTGGGCAGAGACGTTTTAGGAACTAACAAAAAAATATTGTTACAAAATTTAAAAAATAAATAAAAATATAAGCCAACTAAATCTATTCGTGAACCTATTTATATATGTATAAAAAAAAAATAGTATTATTTATTTTTATATATAGTAACTATCGACATTTTAACTATATACAATTAAAAAAATTATAAAACCAAGATTACACAAAATATTAAGATCGATAATAAATTGAAGTATGTAAATCAAATTAATCATCCGATGGCACTAAACGATGTACTAACCAAATTACAGAAGGACGACGACAATACTTCACTATTTACTTGTCTGATACTACGCTTATATTATAATAAATAGTCGTATTGAATAAAAACAAAATTACTAACAACTATTTTCCCTGTGCTGATGACCTAATTGAATCATATTTAAACGAGTAGTTAAAATTAATATTGCCATACAATGTCAAATTAAATAAAAATACTAAAGACTGTATAAAATATGCATACTTTGAATTACTATCTGGAAAATCACTTGAGTATGGTTTTGTAACTAAAATATGTTTCTTTGGAACCAATGGAACCTGGTTTTGGGAGCCCCCCCGAGATCTCATATACCTACCCATACATCATCTATTATGATTTTTAATAAGTATATACGTATTATATTACTAGTTTTAATAAATAATAACAGTATTGACTTTAGAGTTTAAAGAGTGCGAATTAAAAGTTGGACATTAAAAAAAGGCAGCTCAATTGTATATAAACAAAATTATGAACGAATTCACTGCTATAAAAACAAGAAAAGTTGATTTGTATGTCTATTACCGTTTTTCATTTTTATTAGCTGAAGAGTCTGGACCACTTGGACCTCTTATTATAAAATCGCATCTACATTTAGATAAAAAAAAAAACTGTAAATATTACAATGTTTTACATTGTATTTCTATAATAATAAGATAATGTCATCTTTTAGATTGTAAACCTATAACATTTTATAATTATAGGCTAATAATCTTTGTAATTGAAGACTTTATGTAAATAAATCAAAAAAAAAAAAAAAAAAAATCGCGTTACTGGTTGGATTCTTTGTTCTTTTAATACATAATATAATTCTATTATATGAAATGATGTATGAGATATATTTAAGTTGTCATACAGTTTCTAAAAAAAATTTTAAAATACATCTACTCCCAACGTATAATATAATAACTTATTTCCGATTCGAAACATTTACATGACTATATTAGAATAATGTTAGAAAAAAGCTAAATAAATACCTAAATTAATATACCTACACACAATAAAATTATACAGTCGTATAACACATATATACGACGTTTGCTAATATACTATCATAAGTCATACACATTAGTCATTAAACTTGCGACATTTCGACATAGATATTCACAAATACACCGTCAATGGTTTTTAAATTATCACATTTGCCATCAATCGACGTTTAAGTAGACAATACATAGACAGAAACAATGATTGCTAAAAATGACAACGTCGGAGTATATTAGAGATAAAAATTATTGATACGCAATACTCGCCGTGGGCTTATTGACAATTGACATTTGTGATATTAATCTCTATTAACAATATTAAATCAATATTATAAATTCTTTAAGTGAACAATAAAGAACAGTAGGTACAATCAATCACAATTACTATAAAAATGACTGTACTGATATATCCGGTTATAATAACATGATACATGAATACACGATACACGTATGACGAATGGTATTTTTCGTCCATAGCAGAATTTTTAATCGTTTAAATTCATAACAGCAAGTACACTTGAATTCTGAAATTCATAATTTTGCATGTATATTAGTGGTTAGTACAATATTATATTATAACATTTACAATTGTTATTTCTATCGTGAGTAAAGGTACGATGTATAGGTAGAACATAACCGTTGTTCAGTGACAATAACACAGTATCAGCTATATAATACTATTGCGGTTCGGTACAACGTGAGTGGTTTCGTTTTAGGAAGGAGGGGAAGAATTAAATCTAAACTGTGTACATCTGATTTAATAGGGTCATAAAATGAAAAAAAAAAATAAACGTATAATGCTTTCAGCCGTGGTTTCTCGCGATAATTTTTAACGATTTCCCTTGTTTCAGAATATGTATAAATATTTGTGGTTTTTTTTTTTTTTGTACCCCCGCTGAGCGTCTTAAGGGTAATTGCATTGTACGTAATATACACACTACGTTTTTTATGACATGTTTGACGGTTATTTGAATTGTGTACAATTTTGGGTATGTACTACAAAATATTCCATCTGATAGAGTCCCCTGCTCCTTTGACTTATCTACCTATAGCCATGCAGTTTTATTTATATTTGAAGATTTTTATATCGATACATTAGAACCTTGTAGGACACCCAACACTCATTATTATTATTTAACGTACTATTTCGGTCTTATTGTGTATATGATAAATCAACTCGTATTCTTTAATTAAAAATTGACACGAGGTGCATGCCTTTGTATAATTATGAATTAATAATAAACACGTACGCATATATTATATTGCTATCATCTTATGTGAATTTATTTCTTCCAGCTATTGTAAATTGTATATACGTTAATTTATTAAAATATAAATAATACCCCTTAGAGAAATGGAATGTTTCCAAAATATTCAAAATGAATAAAATATTATATTAAATTTAGATTTATATAAAACGCGCGTCATTATAGTAATATTTTATAAAAGTGTGCAAACGGCGAAACAACCGGGACCATTAACAGCCGTGAAATCTTTGAGAATTTGTAATAAGTGTGCCGCTATAGGTAATAGGTATAATATAATATAATATTATAACCCAAACTATCTAAAACGAAGTATGTAATTAACATGCGTGAATAAAACATACCAAGCGGGCACGCACGATTGATTCATCGGACTTGAACAAATAACACGCAACGTTATAATATGTGTTGCATACTTATAGCTTTTTGCTAAGGTTGAGAGTTTGATCGCAGTTTATTAAATATTTAGACACCCGTGATTTTTTTTTTTTACACATTGATATACATATACGGATTGGGATTGCAGTAATGAGTATAAAGCAACACGGTTTTAATAACACGATTCGACTATGACCTATACTATACTATCTGCAATTGTCATTATAATATTATACTTGTTTTCGTGATATATGTGATATTTTAAAATTAAGTATCAATATAATACATACATCATTTTCTGTTTCATATTTACAAAACTATCAAAAGTTGTTAGTAGTAGTCACTACAAAATGGCAAAATGAATTGTAGTTTCAATTTTATTTCGAGCATTCTATGCGATATTGTCTATAACGACAAAAAAAAAATCGGTTATTTATTATTTTACCAAACAAAATTTTTTTTATTGCTTCGATCGAAACCTAACTTTTTTTTTTTTTAATATCAACAAACAATAATTTAAATTATAATGAAATCGTCAATTATATTTTCCTTGTAACTTCTTGAAAATAATAAATGCATTTTAAAATAAAGTATTATTTTACGTGATGTTGCGTTTGAATGTCGACAACTAAAAAATAACGTACTTAATATAGTTTATAATGTTTATATTAGGTATATTACTGAAAGTTAGCTTTGGATTAACAAAATATATTATTAAAATATTATGTATACTCCGATAAATGTTATTATAGGTATTTATATAGTATAATTGATACATTATGAAATATTTATCTATAAATTATAATAACAATACGGGTCACTAAACTGCTAATTATTCAGAAAGTTTAATTTATAATTAGTAATTAAATTAAGTATTCCTAGTAAAAATGAATCATAATTCGAATATACTTCTGAAATTGTACGATGACACCAACTAAATTAATTAATAAACATATAAACATAGTTTATCTAATATTAATCATTTCAATAAAGGGCATTTTATTATTTGCAAGACTTATCTAAAGATTACAATATACTAAACGTACCTATTATGTCACTTGATCGTAATTAATTCACCGTACGACAACTAGCCACAATCATTTTACCAAATTACAATATTGATCACAAAGACCAATTTATTAGGAAATTATCAATAGTAAATAAATAGTCCATCATACCTTATTGAATTCGTAGCTATTGGGTGACATTCGTATAGGTCAGGGGTCTCCAACCTTTTTTTTACGGCAGGCCAAATCTGGTATACGTTTTTTCATAGCGGTCCAACATTTTTTAAGGAGTTAATAAAATTGGAGAATAGATAATAAATAAAATTTATTCAGAAAAATGTTTTCTATTATTAGTTTGTATTAGTATATAAGTATGAATATATAATAATAAATTATTACAATAGCAGTTTGAGGGAAGTGAGAACATTTAAATTGTTTGAGTAGTTAACTCACCTTTTCAATAACAGAACCCAATTTCCATCTGACCTAGTGGGTACTTAAACATAAATCATGCATAAATGTAATTAAAATTAAAAAAAATAAAACTGAACATTTTTTAGGTAGGAATATTTTAATATAATTTACCTGCTTTCTAAATATGAATTATTACTGTTTTATCTGTATTATTTTCTGTTATCGTTAGGAAATGATAATATGTATTAGGAAATAACATAATTTCCCTTTTTTATTAGGAATTGTCATGATATTATATATATACATGTTAGCCGTAATGTATGTAATACGTTATTTTATTAAATAACTAGTTATTCTATAAAATTCCTAAATATGCTCGTTAATATATAAATAACACAGTTTCACTAGTTAATATATAAA
>VUJU01002277.1:0-13499 GCA_009835225.1 Aphis craccivora
TATTAATTTCTACTTGTAATAATTATTATAAATGTACCAATGTATAAAAAACCTTTAATAACTTAGTTAATATATTTTTTCATTTGTATTAATATTAACTGAAATATATTGTTATTACTTAATTGCATTTAAATAAAAATAAAAAAACATTTCTACATTTACCTCTGATTTATTTGTTAATTATAATGGTATATAATGTATATTATATATTATATCAATTTTGTATTGGTATATGATATACATGATTAAAATAATATAATATAAGCTACTATAAAATATAGGTTGGTTAACTAAAAAATATTGTTGAAACCACTATAAATGTTAGGTTCATCAACTAAACATATAGTAGTTTCTACTACCTATAAGGTTTTTAAAGATTAAATGTTCATAACTAAATCATATAGTTGAAGTCACTATAAATGTTAGGTTCATCAACTAAAACATTTAGTAGTTCTTACTAAAAACGTATTGCAACCTTTTAGTAGTCACTACTATATTATAGTTACCATAGCTATAATAAGATAACTATAATAATATAGTATTATCAACTAACATTATAGCTGTCCTATATATAACTGTAAAATATAGTTGTAATAATTATAATAATAGTAACATCAACTACATATTTTTTCCGTTTAGCTATAGCTAAAATAATTCAGGACCCAACTAGTGTAGTACCTATACAAATTCGGGCCCAAACTAGTGTAGTACCTAAAATAATTAGGGACCCAATTAGTGTAGCAATATTAAATTTAGGACCCAACTCGGATGCAGCCATAAAAAGGACTAGGTACGACAGCTAGTCAACAGGACGTTCAGTCACTCACCTAACACTTACTCAATAAATATTTAATATTTCTGTTGATTTTTATAAATGTAATAAATTTAATTTTCTGTTAACTCAATCTTTTGAATTTTCTATTATAATATTTTAATATACCTTTTTTTCTTCTAACTATTTAATATCTACTACAACAAGTCTGACATGCTACAGATGATGACCATGTTCGAAAGGTAAGTAAAAAATATACAAAACAATTAATATCTACTATACATTGCCATCTCTTAGAAGAGAAAGATTCTCGTACTCATCACCCATTTTATATCTCATAAAGTGATGAGTTAAAGATACAGTATTGAAGAAACAAATATTTAAATACAATTCCATACTTTATCTTTATATCTTATTTTTAACTCATTGCAAAGTGGCGCCCAACATAGTGTTTTCTTTTGTCCTTTAAGATTACAAATATATTAATACCTTCTGAAAAATCTTCAAGTGACTGCAGCCAATAAAAAAAATTATAATAAAAATAATGATAATAATGAATATATAAATAAATAATTATAAATTTGTCATTAAACACATACATTTGGTTAACATTTTATATTTGCAAATAAGTTAATGTAATTTCGTAATAATATTACTTGCTAAAAAACAAGTTTAATATAAAAAAATAAAGATCATAAGTTGCCATTAAACTTAGTAAAAAAAAATTATTAATATACAATTTGTACAACAATTTTATGTTTGCAAATAAATTAATATGATTATTGATTACGCGAAATTATATATTCCATTTCGTTTTCGTTCGTGGTGCAAAATACCAAAATTAACTTTGTGGCGCAAAATACATGTTACATAGGTATTTATATTTTAGTGCAAATTTCATACGTAAGTACCTACTTAAATGTACTTATTCGTGGTGCAAATTACAAGTAATTCAATTAGCACAGAATATCGTCTCCCGATATGAGAACTTCAAAATATGTTACAGTTATTACAGTTATTGCTGTGTCATTGTGCAGTGTACCTTTGATAATATATAAAATAAGGTGAAAGGTAATACCACAGATATATACTAATACATACTATATTACTAATACTATATATTTTAATTGTTTTCTCATTTATTATTTATATTAATTTGTATATTCCTCAATGTATACTGTACACATTTTATCTTTAATTGTAATCTCTGTTAATGCTGTAATTTAACCATTTGTTTAAGGACTTTGACCGTTTAATTATTATAAATAAATAAATTATTATCAACTGTGAGGTGGGTGGGTTAGATTATGTTAGGTTAGCTATTTAATCTAACTTCCACGGAGCCTTGATAACATGATATAACATTTTTAATATTTAAAATTACACGATTTTTATGCTTCAGTTAGGTAGCTTTATTTTCAGTAATTTTATAATTATTATATATTATGTGATACGTTGACTTTTATCTCTATTACGCCACATACCTAAAAGCCTAAAACAATGAATCATATTAAAAAACAGCAGTAGTTTTGATCTATTGAATGACTATTTTAGACGGTGTCTACTTATTTTTAGGTTAGGTTAGAATATGTAATATGCGCATAATTTGTCCATCTACGTCATATATTAAATTCTCGTTGATTAACAGGTATTTGAGTCAAATTTTAATAATGCTTCATGTTCCAGTTTTCCTTCAACATTTTTGTTTTTTGGAAAAATGGAAAGATTTTATCATTAGTGTTAGTGCTAACGCGAGAAAACAATCTAAGAACTACTCGGCGGCTGGTCAATACCGAGAATTATTGACCATTACGACTAATAGTTTAATATCGACGCCTGAAATTGGTTGAGGTAGGCAACTCATATGTCACACTCCAATGACGGGGCATGATAGGCAACCTAGCACACGACAACAAAAGACTAAGGAGTATGCTTGAAGGAAGGAAAAGAGATTTTATACACGGGAAGAAGGATGATACAGGTTAATTAGTTAATTATTGGGACGGGTTCCCTGTGGTTGGTTCGATCTGGTGCAATGGCCACAGAGAGATAATATAATAATAGGGAGGACTTAAATACCTACTACTTAAAATTGAGGCAGGTGAAGGTCCAATCCGGTGCGCAATTCAACTTGACGACCTGGGCGGCCACTCACACAACGTACGAGATGTTGCTGGCGGACTTACGTCACTATTCTGGCAACAGTCCCGATCTCGGGCAAAGAATTGAAGGTCGTGGTACACTCCGTGGATGGTGTTGTGGTGTTGAACGAATGACGAGGTTCGGCACCCAATGTGGCGAACGGTTATCGTCGAACACTGACTAGATGACACAATACCATCGACTAGAGTTGTTGGGTAAATCACAACACCGAATTTAAGTTAACGTAATGTCAAAAAAAGGTTTATTGAAAGAACGACGGAGCTCGAGTGGAACACAACGAGCCAATATAATATAAGAGATATATAAATAACGAACAGATGAATAATAGCTACAGTAACCACAAAAACGATAGATATAACGAAATTTACAAGTGACTAATATAATAATAATAAGGGCGTCTGGGCGTTGGCCGAATAACAATGATAATATCAAATAAAATAATAACAATATATAGAGATATAAGATCAGATGATTAACCAACACGATAATCAAATACAATAGTAATACTATAATAATAATAAGAATAATAATAACATAAATAATTAAGAAACGGGAGATAATAAGGAGATTGCCGCAGTCGTGGTCATTAGCATAACGCGATAGGCCGCCTATTTGGTGTCTCGCAGTATAACAATAATAAATTGATTCGCATTAATCGTCTTGATGTGAACAATTAGTAATAACCGAACTCTGGAAGACATCAATAAAAATAGTGTTAAAATATGCTCTTGTCATTTTAAACCAGTGTTTTATTGTTCATAATTGATATAGAATATTACAAAATCATGCTTTTCCAACAATAATAATATCTAGGGTAAAATGTGTAAGTACTAAGGTCATAAATTTTATTGAAAATAGTTTAAATACATGATTTTTTATTTATTTTTCTATACTTATTAACTATAAGCAAAAATGATATTTTCTGAACTTATAGAAGAGGTGTTCGTATACTACTGGTAGTTTAAACCTTCAAATAAAAAGGATCCTACGTAAAATAACTACATTTTTTTTTTTTAATAATAATAAGCAATAACTTATCCAACGACTTTATAGAGTGCAACTTGCTCTATGAATAACTATTACTAATAATTTCTTTTTTAGGTAACAGAGAACAGTGAACCTAAAAATGTTATTCTACCATTACGTAAAACTGATTTGGATCAGTCTATATATAAATATATATATATATAAATCTAGAGTATTTCATCAGATACCTTTAAAACATCGATTCCTACTGTTTAAATAAGTAATATTAGACATAATAGCTATAAAATATTTTTTACCTAAATTTTTATTATTTTTTTAATATTTTTGTTTGAAAACTTTTTTTTGGATCGTATACAAAATAAAACTTATAATGTACACGTTTGTAATTATATAATGTATTCATACATTGTTAGTTTAAATAATAATGACGGTAAATTCATTGCTTATATAATATAAAAGTTTGAAATGTTTGAATATTATAAGAGTTTGGGTAAAAAGGTACCCATTCATATTGGAAAAAAAGATATAGGTAGGTACAAACCAGCGGAGAAGACGTGAGTTAATTTTAAGACAATAAAAAATAATTCAACGACAATTGTTTTCTTCAGTTTTCATTAATGGTTGTCGAAAATAGAATTGGAATTCTCTCTACTTTTGATGCTTATCAGTCATACACAATATATAGTAGTTCATATTATGAATTTGTGAGTTAGTACTCACAGTACTAATATGCAGTACTGCATGTATTTTAATTTTAGAACTGAGTTTAGGACCATAGAATGTTTGTGAACTCCCATAACCTTAGAACGCTTGATCGTAAGTAAAAGGTGTATGAAAAACATGTTACAATGAATTTATTTTATTTCAAATATTACAATTTTAAATAATATTAATATAATATTTTTAATATGCAATATTGTATTGGACTTAACTATTTTGTACAATTACATATTTATATATATATTAACGGGCGAAGCCCTTTACAACAATTTAACACAAAACAATTGAATATAAATACATATAAAAGTTTAAGCATGATAATAAAATTAGGTAATATAAAATAATAATACTACAAGTAGTAACAAAATGTTTTAATATTATAATATATTATGATAAATGGTGCTCTCATTAACTAACCGCATCATGTGATCAATAGGATTATTTCTGACATAATTGGTAGTTTGCTTAGGAACTAAGAAAGGGACATGATGTCGGGTAGTGCGAGAAGGGACCTTGAAATTGACCAATACAAGAAGTGAGGGAGCATCAATGCGACCATCCACTAGTTTTCTCAAAAACTCTACGTTGGTGTTAACTCTCCTGTCTGACAAAGAAATAAGACCTAGTTCCTGCTTAACTATAGAGTAGACATGGGGAGGATGTTTTATTTTTAATGTAAAAGCTGCGCAAGATAGGAATCGTCTCTGAACACGTTCTAAATGACAGGAGTCCGCTATCGTATAAGGGTCCCATAGGACAGATGCATACTCTAATAATGAAGGACCAAAGAGCAATAGATTATTTTCGGGGAAGAATATAAATTAAACTCTTTCGAAATACGTATTACGAACCCAAGCGTTTTTAAAGTTTTGCAACATATCATTTCAATATGAGAAGGAAAATTAAGGTCAGTATTAAAAATAATACCTAAATCTTTCTTATCACTCACAGACGTTACATTGGAGCCGTTCATTGCATACGTATAACTGATAGACGAACGGTGCTTAAAAATGACATGGAATGACATTTATTTACATTAAACTGCAAACCAATAGTATTAAACCATGCTACCATGTTGTTTAGATCATCCTGGAGCGCAGAACAGTCAGATAAGTTTTCAATTTTCCTAAAAAGTTTTAAGTCATCAGCAAACATGAATAATTCACAATTTTTAATAACCCCTTTGATTTCATTTACATACAGAGAAAACAAAATCGGGGATAGATGTCCTCCCTGAGGTACTCCAGAAGAAACTTTAGAGATGGAGGATTTACAACCGAATATTTTAACCCATTGTATTTGGTCGGACAGATAGGACTTGAACCACGACAGCAGTGGTTTGCCAAACCCAGACTTGTATAGAGCCTCAATTAGGCAGACTTGGTCAACTCTATCAAAGGCTTTTGCAAAGTCTGTGAAAATAACATTCACTTGGACGTGTTTTTCAACAGCCTCCAAAAAAAATTGTTAAAAACCATTAAATTCATATTGGCCTGGTTTATTTGGTCCATGTTGACCTGGTCTGAACCCATACTGTTCGTCGATTAGAATGGAGTTAACAGAAGATTGAATATTTCTCAACACCAGTTGTTCAAAAAGTTTGGATATGTGGCTTAAAATTGAAACTGGTCTATAATTTTTGACATCGTTTTATCGCCTGATTTAAATATAGGAGTGACAGAGCTAATTTTAAGGATAGATGGGAATATTCCACAATCAATAGAACGCCTAAAAAGTAGCCACAGTGGAAAACATATTGGAGAATTAATATTGTACAAGAAAATACCTGATAAGCCATCTGGGTCAACTGACTTTACATTTTTTAGAACATCTAGGCCATCATCAATATCATCGATGCTGAATGAGCAAGTGCTGGCACAAAAATGTAGATGAAGAATCATTAGATAATGGTGGACCATAGACTGAATTAAAGTAATGGGAAAATGAATTCGAAACTGCTTCATTACCCGAATTTTTTAAGTTCTCAAATGCACCGTGTGGGGAATCTCATTGCTTGACTTATGAACTCGGACAAAGTTCCAAATCGACCTAAGATTAGATTTTAGCATAGACTCAGTACGAGACAAGAAGGAAGTATGGCATTTCTTATACTCGGCTTTGTAAGAAGCACGAAGTGTAGCGAATTCTGCTAGTCAAGTGGGCAGTGTGAAGTTTTGAACTTTGCATGCGCCCATTTCTTACTAAAAACAATATGTTTAAGATTATTAGAAAACCATTTCCGAAATGTAGAAGGTACGTAAAACGCTTCTGGAACAAAGTTTTAAATGCAAAAGTGCAAAGCATCATAAAGTGCATTAGCTGCCTTATCGACATCCAGAGACATTATGGTCTCTAACCAATTAAATGAATCTAAGAATTTACTAGTTTCTATACAGGGAGCACGGCTGAAGTCGTAATAATTATGGGAACTGTCTTATAAAGGGGAAGCATTAACCAACTTTACCAAGAGCTGGATGGTAAGGATCGCAAGGAACCGCTGAGATAACGCTTTTGTAACAAAGACACTTTTGTCATTAGAAAGCACTAGATCCAAGATACCACCAAAAGAGTTTTGAATGCTATTATGCTAGAAAAAGTTAAATGCTTTAGGGATGCATTGTATTCTAGGATTAGAAATAGAGTTGTATAATAAACCAAAATCGTCATTTGACCGTATTACATCTGGCAAATTGAAGTCACCGCAAAATATGAAAACACAATCTGGGTGAAGGAGAAGAACGAATTGCACAGCGGACACAAAAGCCTCGTAGGCCGAAACCAGACAGTTAGGAGGAAAGTAAACAGAGCACACTATATAACTACTTAATTATTATTATTAATTAAATATTTTAATAATTGAATATTGAAACTTATTCAAAATATGTTGTACTTAATTTTTTTGTTTATTTATTTATTTAAATTGATATAGTAGTAAAACGAAAATACAAATTTTTCATAATAAATTATCTACTATCTTTAAACATAACTTATGGTGAAGGCAGATAGTTAAAAAAAACTACAAATTTAACTATATAATTGTAATTACATTACATTTCCACATAATATGGTACCATACATTAAAGTGTATAGGTACTGTTTTATAAAATAAAATTATAACATTACAACATAATGATCCATAAGAAAATAAGAAATGTTTGGAAACAAACAAGTAAATAATAAATAATAATAATAATAATAACAACAATAATAAAAATTAAAATAAAAAAAATATTGTAAGAAATTATTGTATGATTTTATTGTAAACCATAAATTTTAAATTCTAATGGTTTACCTACCTAATTATGTAGCTGCATAACTATTTAATGCTAATTGAAAATGTACATTGATATGTCAGAAGACCTTTAATAATAATAAGAACTATAAAAAAGATAAAAAATACTACAATGGTGTTATAATCGGAATAGGGGTGGACTGGACCTGTAAGGTGGTGTTATAACTTATAAACACCATTTTTATTTTGATAACCTGAATTATATCTAGATTAATATTGTATTATCTTGTTGTTACTATTTTAATTTTTTTTTTTTTTTATGGATACTTATATTATCGTCAATGTTAGATGAACCGTAATGCTTAATATTTATTGTTGTTTTTTGACTATTTTGTATATCATTCACATGCCCATTTCCTCGATATGATACTATATTATAGTGTATTCTGATACTAATATACGAGTACCTATATAATCATTAGAATCATCATTTGTACAACAGTTTATATTTTCATCATAAATTACTCATTGTAGTTACTTTAAAATAGGTACCTGTTTGATTAAATCTTATTTCATGTTCTGGTACCTAGATTAAGAAATTTATATTAACAAAAACTATTTGTTTAATGAATATCTATATTTATATACAATATTACCACATATTCCGCCACCTCCTCCTCTTGAATTAATCTATCGATATCATTTATTTGATTAATGGAATCATTAAATTGTTGGTATAACTCAATGTTTTTTTTTCTGTATCTCTAAAAAACAAATATTTATAAAATTATTATATTATAGGCTATAACCTTAACCTAACTATAGTAAATAACAGTGTAATTATATTTATACTACTATACTACAAAACTTAATAATTATATTAAATATGAATTTTTTGAACATAATGATATAAGATATAATTTTATTATACATTATACGTTAATCAAATCTACTATACTAATTGAATAGTAGGTATGTAATATAATAATATAATAATACCATTTATTATATTAAGCTCAATATGAAAAACCACACAATAAAAAAGGATATGTAACTTCTTTGTTATAGCAAAAAAGCAGATATCAAAAATATGATATGAATGGAATTACTAAGTACCTAAACCAGCATTTTTGAAACTGTGTTCCACGGAACCCTGGGTTTCAACGAAAAACCCCGTCAGATTTCCACGAAATTTGAGCTCTTTTTTCAAAATTTTCAAAAAAAATACTTTAAAAATCTAATTTAAGATTAGTTAGCGGCTAGCAGGGAAAAATGTTTTACCCATTAAAACTATTGAAACAGAGTAGGGGTTGTAATTATCAAACTGTAGTAACTTATTGTTGAAAGCTAAATAATAATAGCTAAAATATATACAAAAAAAAACCTAGGAGTTCCCTGACATAAATTTATACAAAATAGGGTTGTCACAGATAAAATAGTTTAAGAAATGCTGACCTAAACAACAACAATGTTTAGTTAGTTTTTACGATTTTATATGTAGGGTTACTATTAAAGTGACAAATTTATATCTAAATTATTAGTCATCAAGTCATCACTATAACTAAGAAAGTTCATATTGTTATTTTTATCATAAATGTTATTGAATGTAATTATTTATATCATTAAGTGAATGATAGATATTACATTATAATATATAATATTATGAATACAAGTAAGGTATTAAATTAAAATATTAATGAATTATAAATGTTTAACTTTGAATACATAGAACAATCAAATTGTATAATACATTAATAACATAAATGCTTTGTTAAAAAAAAATATATATATATATATACATATAATATATTAAATCATACAATATCCAGTAAGTTTAACATTTAAAAATCTGTTTAATATATATATATATATATCATATAATTGTAGGTGCCACCAACAATCAACATATTCTGTTCTTTCATTTTATAATTCTAATCACAATTACTATATCTAAAAAATTAAAAATTTTAAGCAATTTAATAACAGACTACAAAAATGGTTCTATTATTTAAATAACAAGGCAAATTGGACTTAGTGGAATACCAAAATTGTAAATACCTTGCTCTAACAGTAATACACATTAATTCATTCATTTTATCTGCTGTTTAAAAAATAATAACAATATGTTAATATTATAGAATTGTATTTTATCAACATTAAATATTAATTTCCTAATTAAAAAAAAAAGTATTAATCTAAGCATAGAATAAATTTAATGCCAAAAAGTGAACTATTTCATGAAGTGTAATTAACATTAACACGTTTTAATATGTGAGTATACTATCAAATGGTTGCTATTGGCTACTACATAACATTAAAATAGTAATATTATAATATCTAATTAAGCACTTAATTAAATTTTAAGTTCAAATATAAAATAGATACTTGCAAACAAAAATTAGTTAATACTATATACTACCTAATTTCTTTTATAGTATTAAGAATTTAATTGTTTATACATCACTATTACAAAAACTTTACCGGAACATTCTCTCGATTATAAATAGATGGGATAGCTGTTGGTTTTAAAACACCTTTTTGATGATCTACCATATAGTCAGATTTAATAAAATGATTGCAACATAATCTGCTGCTTTTGGTAGGCTTCCAGTCTGGTTCCTTCCCTGTAAAAACTATCCATTGAGCCAAAATAGTTAAGTTTGTTAGCGGAAATCTAAATAAAAGAATAAAAATGAATTAATTACCTAAAATTGATAATGAATAAATTTTACATAAGCATTTAAATTTGGAATAAATTAGATAATTATTACCTATGTAACTTGACCTTGTCTTTCGAGTATAGGCTTTTGCATCCAACTAAACTACACTTGTTTACCATTATTTATTATCAATAAAATGTTATAATTCAAATTATTTATAACTTTTAAATTAAGAAAAACAAAATACTATAATATGTATTATTCTATATTGCTTTGTATTTGAATTATAGGAATGTCCTTGGTACTGGAGTTGACCATGCATTTATGAGGTAACATCTACCTAAAACTATCAATTAACAACTATAGCAAATAAAATAATAAATACTTATAATAAAATTATATTATAAAAATTTTATAATCATTCATTCACAAATATTTAATATTTATATTATGTTCAAATAGGTATCAGTCATCTATTAGTAAGTCGGAAAATGGCTTAGTCTTATATTTCTGAATCTAAATGAGGTCGAATCATGTTTTGAAAATTATTTTAAAAATGATCAACCTATAATTCAGAAATTATGAAGATTGAAAATTATTTAGAGAATACATATTATATAAAAAGCTATGCAATATTTCCACTTAATGTTTGGGATAAAAAAAAAGAAGAAACATTGAAGGGGACGACAAATAATTGTAAATATTTTTATGCTAAATTTGGTGGTTTGTTTACTTCAACATATCCAAATAGCTATTGTAATTTTTAAAGAAAATGTATTAAGTACCTACTTTTGTAGACAGATTCTTATATTCAAATAAATTCTGTTAATAAAAATGAATGTTTATGATAATATTAGACACACACAAAAAATGTATTTTGAATTTATAAGTAAACAAACATAAATTTATATAGTGAAAATAATACTGACAGGTGTGAATATGTATAATGTTTAGCATCGTTTAACAGTGTATGAATTTATTATTATTTTTTTTATCTATTATGTCGACTATGTGTTTTTATGACAAGCATTTTTTTTTTTGCTTTTAAAATGTTTATATTTGCCTCGGATGAATAATTATTTGGATAAGTTTTATCTAGGAACCCCGAACCTGGAGTGTACAGTTGCTATATATGGCGGGCGCACTGACAGTTGTAGAGACTAATTTAGAGCGATATAGAATTTCAATAATGGAAATTCAAGAAGTTAGATGGATAGGAGATGGAAATCTGAAATTGAATAATATTACGGTTTTTATAGTGGTGGTCAAAGACATGAAAGAGGTGTATGATTTATTATTAACAATGCATATCTACCACACATAAAACAGTTTGAACCGTATAGTGATAGACTATATTATATCAAACTTGAATGTAAACACATGAATTTAACACTAATAAATGGCTGCGCCTACAGAGAACAAGCAAAAAGACGAAAAAGAAGCATTTTATGAAGATCTGAATACTATATATGAAATCAATACCCAAGAGTCATACGAAGATTATCCTCGGAGATTTCAACTCAAAAGTTAGAAAGGAGGAAATATACAGACCAATCATTGGAAAAGAAAGCCTTCACATACTCTCCAACGATAATGGTAACAGGCTAATTAATTTTGCAACACCAAAAGGGCTAAGAATAAGTAGTACTTTTTTCCCGCACAAAAATATCCATAAAAAAATATGGGTTTTACTTGGAGGCAGTACCGAAAATCAAATTTACCACATCATAACAGATTTGGAAATTAGCAACATCATAAAAGATATCGGGAGTTATTGGGGGGTATCTGCCCAGTCAGATCATTTATTAGTTAAATAATTATTTTGATCCATAACTGTACCTACTTAATTATAACAATAGCCATTTTTATCTTATACTTAGACTTCTTACTAGATATTGTTTTTATTGTTTACCTTCGACGTAGAGTTATTGAGTTGGCTTACGCGAATTGAACATCTACTAGGTGCCGTTATGGGTACGTGAATATGTGATGACTTGTTGTTCTAAAACGTTAGAATATTAATATTTTTATATAATAATAATAATATTATAACATTTCACCTTTTATATATATATCTGTCTCCTGTTACTGTACAATATTATCACTTAAAAATAAAACTATGTTACAGAGATGATAATATTATTAAACATTTTATACGAAAAAAAAACAATAAAAATGGCAACTAAACTACCTGATGGAATAAGATACTTGCAGCTACTGCTGAGTACTGACACACTAACGGTGTGAAGGATGTTATATGCTGTGCCTGTGATAATGTTTATACAGTGATAGGGCGTGGTTTTAAGTGTACCTTTATTGGTCGCATTCAGCAAATTCCATACAGATATACGGGGAGGAGAAATCGGGGTTGCAAGCTATTGACTATATTTTTCTCCGTAATACAAACGGGGAATTCTTGATTCCGCCGAACCTACCTGCTTAGGAAAAAGGTATATATTGATTCCGCCGGCTACTGATTATAAAATCTACATATTGATTCCGCCGGCTACCGTTTACAATATTTACACATCGATTCCGCCGGACACTGTTCATCTCCCCTTTGTATATGTATTTTAATTGTATCTTTTAACCTAAAAAATATTATTATCTACAATTTATGTAATTAAATAATTTAAATATTGAGAACATAATTATTATATAAATGAGTATCTATTATTGATGGTTTTATTTATCTATTAGATTAACAAAATGTTTCAAAATTGCTTTTATTTTTCGATAAATATTTATGTGTGTCCGCACATATAGTGATTAGTGAATTATTCAATATATTTGGCCCATACCTACCACATAATATTATATATTAAAAGATTAACACGTTATTACCTATCATAAATTATACTTTATATAATTGTATAATTATTATATGAGTTTACGACGATACAGCAATTTAAACGAGAAAGATTCTGTTTTAATGCCAAATGATTATTTATCGTAATTTATTTTA